>JAGFPH010000811.1:59148-90278 GCA_018207615.1 Philaenus spumarius
AACCCCTACTTTTTATGACGGATTTGAGTTTTACATGCAATTGTAAGACTTTTTTATTCTTGGTGTTTTTTTGATAAACTTAACCGTTTAGCTGCTAGGAGCGCTGAAAGTTTCAGAAACTCTTATTTCAACAATTAATTATTAAAGAGGCATGTTTTACCATTTGCAAACAATACAATTTAACTCAAAGGGTAATATTTTGTACAATGGAAAGTTAAAAAGCTGTGTCAATTTCACAAATACTTTATTTTATACAAAAAACCTACTTAAATTACTGTTAAATAAACGGTACCAGGAACTGGCACATACTTTCTCACACACATATTTAAATTATTAAACAGATTCACTGTGACTTGTAGGGTGGGGTAGGAGAGGTGATTTTTTTAACAGTAATTTAAGTAAATTTTTTGTATAAAATTAAATCAAGCAATAGCGAAGCATTGCCATGTCCACTAGTAATAATTATAAGGAAACCGACAAAAAACTTTAAAGTCCTTCTGTTGCAAATTCACTTGCAACTATAAACTGTGATTCTTATCTAAGGTGTAAAGAATTAATTCTTATCTTAAACCAGTAAAGAATTAAATTATCTGTATCAACAAACCTATATCGACTTCTTTAACTTGAAACCATGCATCTGCCGTGCAGTAGCGGATGTCTGTAGCAGCAATCAGGTCTACACCCCCTCCAACACAAGCCCCGTGAATTGCACCAACCACAGGCTTTGTACACTACAGTAACAAAATCCAGTCAGGTGAAAAATATCTTGCAATGTTTCTTTATTGGTTACTTATAAAAAAAATATTTCTAGGCTATACATAAAAAGTGTTACTATGTTTGAAAGATTTTAAATATACTAGTCAATTTTACCTGTACTATAATATTAATAAAAAGAGGAAAAGTATGTTTAATACGATTCAACTCAAAACCCACTTATCCAATTTCCATAAAACTTTTGCCGGTGTGTTAGTGGGCTATTATTTCTCTAAGAAACTTTGTACTAAATGGCTTTGAACAACTTTTTACCAAGACCAAACAATGGTATTAAATTAAAAAAACTTGGGGAAAATAAATACTAATACTATCCCAGAAGAGTAGCAGTCGTAGAGTTTTGCCTGAAGACAGGCCACAACTGTTTGGCTGCTCATTTCATTTCATTTTGTTTGTCTTGTAGACAGTAAAAATTATAACATATAAGACATGTCATTTTTAATTGAATTATGTTCACAAAAACAGCAATTTAAAGTAGCACAAGAAATTAACTTTATTAATAAAACACCAACATAACAATAAATCCTTTAAATATTTTAAGACAGAATACGATTACAGTATTAAATAAATCGACCACGCAGCTGGACCGCTGACGTGAGTTGAGCAAATTTCCAAAATTAAGTTTATAGGCCTATGTTTTAGGGTTTCAACCAACAATTTGGGAAATAGGTCTACTCACGAAGGCGTTGAACAGCTGTCTGTGTGTACGCAATATATTAGTAGAATTTGTTTCCTCCTAGTGGCCTCGCGAGTTTGCATCACTTGGCTTTAAACTGGGTACTTTTATGGTATTTTACATTTTTGTCGATTTTGGGGGAACCAAGCGAGCTATAAGGTCGCGTAAAAAAAAAAATGCTCAGAATAACATCCTACATTTATATTGTTAGAAAAACTCTAAAAAAATTTCATTACCGTAGTAAAAATCTCAAAAAATAGTTACTTCCGGTCAAAAAACGTACTTCCGGTTGTTGGATTTTTTTTGGCTAACGAACTCGTCCGAGCCACATAGACAACCAACACGTGTACCAAATTTGGACCAAATCGGACTTAAAATGCGGCCGCTAGAGTGCGAACACATATATACATATACAAAATATACATATATATATATATGAATTTTTTTGAGACCCCAAAACGTGTTCTGGGGACCATGATCAGTGCTCATTTGCTACTCCCGACCTTGGGTCTCACCATAAGGGCCACTGCAATAGCTCATTTTTCCTATGGAAATTCGCTAATAAACCGACCACGCAGCTGAACCGCTGACATGAGTTGAGCGAATTTCCATAATTAAGTTTATATGTTTTAAATAAATATTTTGACTGGCCGTCTAACAATATTCAATTTTAAATTATTGTTAAACGGTAAGTCAAAAGATTTATTTATTGAATCAATATTTGGAATGGCGACAAACAAACGTTTCAATTATATGTTTTAAATAAATATTTTGACTGTCCGTCTAACAATATTCAATTTTAAATTATTGTTAAACGGTAAGTCAAAAGATTTATTTATTGAATCAATATTCGGAATGGAGACAAACAAACGTTTCAATTATATGTTTTAAATAAATATTTTGACTGGCCGTCTAACAATATTCAATTTTAAATTATTGTTAAACGGTAAGTCAAAAGATTTATTTATTGAATCAATATTCGGAATGGAGACAAACAAACGTTTCAATTATATGTTTTAAATAAATATTTTGACTGTCCGTCTAACAATATTCAATTTTAAATTATTGTTAAACGGTAAGTCAAAAGATTTATTTATTGAATCAATATTCGGAATGGAGACAAACAAACGTTTCAATTATATGTTTTAAATAAATATTTTGACTGGCCGTCTAACAATATTCAATTTTAAATTATTGTTAAACGGTAAGTCAAAAGATTTATTTATTGAATCAATATTTGGAATGGCGACAAACAAACGTTTCAATTATATGTTTTAGGGTTTCAACCAACAATTTGGGAAATTGATCTACTCATGAAGTCGCTAAGTAGCTGCCCTGTGTGTACAAAATATATTAGTAGAATTTGTTTGCACCTAAGTCTCCAACTTCCACTCCCAGCCTTGGGTTAAAGACTGCTTCGCTTGGCTCGCAGGATCCGAACCTGGCCGCCAGCCTCGCTTCAGAAGAATCTCCATGGTAAAATCCCCTACGGATTTGAACCGGGTACTATTATGGTAATTTACGTTTTGATCGATTTTGGAGGAACAAAGCGAGCTATAAGGTCGTGTAAAAAAACAAAATGTGCAGAATAAATAACATTTATTTCTTTAGAGAAAACCATAAAAAGTTTCATTCTAGTAAGAAAAATCTCAAAAACATTTTTTTCCGGACGAAAAACATATTTCCGGTTGTTGGATTTTATTTTATATACAAACACAAGTATATAAATATAATTTTTAATGACACCCCAAAACGTATTCTGGAAACCATGATTGGTGCTCATTTACTATTCCCGACTTACGTCTCACCATAAGGGTCACTGTAATGCCTCATCTTTCCTATACAAATTTGCTAATAAAGAACAGCCAAGAATATGTATAAGGAGATTCTGATTAAAAGTCATGGCACATAAACTCCTCTACAGAGTTGAAGCATCCAGACAAACGTAGTTGCCTAAAAGTCTACTTTTTAAAAGAATTGTAATTATTCTGAATATTAACTACTTTATTGGGAAGTTTATTTATGAACTAGGGGCTCTGCCCCTGGACGCTTTGCGTCCCAACCCCACCTCGGCCTTCGGCATCAATGGCTGCTTCGCTTCGCTCGCAGTTGGAAAATTCGCTAAAGAATCTCGTTAATCTTTGGCTCGTTTGTACATAGGTGACCGAGCATAAATCAGCTGTTTTATTTGGCAGGGGACTCAAACTCATTAAACATTATCTCCATAAGATTAACATAAGAAATTTGAAGGATTGTGTGCCGGAGCTCCTTCTCGGGTGAATAGCGGCTGAACTGATGATTGGATCTTAAATTTGATGCAAAATCGTTAGTTTGAAATTAAATTTTCTACAACTTTTGTACTTAACATTTTTTTCTATCTCTTACCGTTTTCTTGCTAAATGCGCTCAAAGTGGGAAAATGAAGAAATTCAAAAATCGAAAAAATCGTTCCCGCCCAAAAGGTGCTTCCAAAATTAAAAAATGTCAAATTCTGGCAATTTTCCCAAAAGTTTCTCGTCGAGAGCTTTAATTCAAGTATAACGTTGATGGGGCTCCGATTACGGGAAGTGCCTAGTAATAAAATTAATGTCAGTGAATGAGTGAAATCGTCTAGCTTTAAGGACGTTGGGTGGCGCCTCCATTCTCGGATGAATAGTGGCTAAATGGATGATTGGATCTTGAAGCTGACGGAAAATCTCTTCTTTGAAATTTAATTTTCTACAACTTTTGTATTTAACATTTTTTGCTATCTCTGACCGTTTTCTTACAAAACGCGCTCAAAGTGAAAAAATGAAAAAAATCTAAAAAATCTTTCCCGCCAAAAAGGTGCTTGCAAAATTAAAAAATGTTAACTTCTGGCAATTTTCCCAAAAGTTTCTCGTCGAGAGCTTTAATTCAAGTATAAGGTTGAGGGGGGTCCGATTACGGGAAGTGCCTAATAATTAATGTCAATGAATCAGTGTTACCGTCTAGCTTTATATAAGTAGATAACACACCTGCTTGTAAAGGAAGTTTACGATTTAAACTCACCCTGTGCTCATTAGCACAATGCGGTCCTGTTGCTATCATTGTGTATGTTTTTATTCTGAACATGCTCACACTTATATTTGAAATAGAGAATCACTTCTTTTCCATACATTCTTGGTAGTGTTAAAATTTCAAACCTCTAAAAGAATGTTTATAAAATTTATCCGCATCTTTTGTCGGGCCTGTGTGTTTTGTTAAGTAAGTAGAGTACAGAAAAGGCTATAATCAACTGTTACTGTGCTCTGAGTAAAGACTTCCAGAGGGAGCAGAATGAGACCAAACTTTACTCGGACACCAGTGCACTAACCTTTTCCAATGCTGTTATTGAATCTTGGTATGAACGGATTATACTGGATAAAATTTTGCAACGTCTCGCTACATCTTCATGTTCTGCAAGCTTTGCTCCTACAATACCCATATCTTTGAAGTCTATTCCTAAAAATTAATAATAATATGCATTGTAATAAAATAGCACATACAAATTATAAAGATAAAAATAACATTCATCGAGGTTAAAATATTGTAAAAGACTCAAATGTTTAGATATTTTAAATGCTGTTCAAATATATTCGATTGTCATCCCTAAAAAGTTAATATATTTTTGTATTCTTGAGATACTGTGCTGGAAAAAAGTATTTACTTACGTACATACGTACACACACTTACATTTTTTTAAATATTAAAAATACCGAGAGTTTCAAAATGAATATCAGGGTTTTAATGATTTGTAATATTTATTACATTTAACTTACAATTAATAATAAATGTTACATCAAATGAAAGAGCAACTCAAACAGTGTGTTCAATGTCAGCACTATTTGTCATATATTGAGTCGATAGCAGAGTTTGTCTCAAACGTTGTTCAGTGTCTCTGGAGTAGTTGTTGCAACAACTGATTCAATCCTGTTTGAATTTTAATAATTGCAGCTACCATCTCTATGCAGACGATCTTCAGATGTATAAACACTGTGATGTTCCCAATACAGATGAATGCGTAAGCCTTATTAATAAAGATATTATTTCACTGACTGTTTGGTCAGCTCGTCATGGTCTCAAGATTAATGAAGGGAAAACGCAGGCAATTATAATCGGCTACCCACGTTTATTGAAGAATATTGATCTTCGATCTGTGCCTAATATAAAGGTTAATAATATTAACTTGGAATTTAAGGATGAAGTCAAAAATCTTGGTATTTTATTCAATAGAACGCTTACTTGGTCAAACCATGTGGACAATGTCCGCAACAAGGTCTTTTACTCACTAAGACAGTTGAGACGCTACAAAATGCTGATTCCCACTAAGGTGAGAGCTCTGCTTGTCGAGTCACTTCTTTTTCCTATATTTGATTATGTTTGTGTCGTTTACAGTGACTTGAAGGCAGAGGTAGCATTAAGGCTCCAGCGGGCACAAAATGCATGTATCCGGTTTATTTTCTCCATAGGTTTTGGTCAACATGTTACTCCTTTTTATAATCAATTGAAATGGCTCAAGCTTTGTTATCGAAGAGATCTTGCTTTGTTGACTGTATTATATAAGTTTTTACTTTCCTTACCCTATACTAGGTAAGGTAAGTATTGCGATCGACCCAAAAATTCGATGTCGAGTTTTCATAATATCTTTACGTTTCAAGGCCCCCTGAGTCCAAAAAATGCATTTTTGGCAATTGGTCTGTCTGTGTGTCTGTGTGTGTGTGTGTGTGTCCGGAGTGCACAGGGCAAACGGCTGGACGGATCGAACTGAAATTTACAGGATATCTTCAAACATGTAAACAATTAAACCCATGTAAATTTGAAGCAAATCGGAGGTGGTGTCTTACCGTGGGAGCAGTTTTTAGCACATTTTTGGTATTTACTCCAAATTCCCTCTAACGATTTTGATTAAACTTTGCTAACATACTCTACTCCGACCCCCTTAACACCCTATGTACGCGAAAGACCGTTAAAAATTCGTTGAAAAAAGTTATTACAAAAACCAAGTTATTTTGTTTTTATCTCTGAAATGGCTGCTCCTATCGACTTGAAAATGGCCTCATTCGATTCAGGGTCCAAAATAATGTCAAAAACGATACCCCACTCAACTTTTTCCATTTTTTTCAAAAATTTTTTTTTTTAAACTAGCCGTATTTGGTATCAAATTTGACATTTTGTGAGGTTAGAAATCGATTGAGACCAAAATCAGGTCCGTGGGATTAACCGTTTTGAAGTTAGTACCGCTTTCTTCGAAACGGATACTCCTATTAACTTGAAAATGTTATCATCAATCTCTCGCTCGAGAAATTTGATAATTGATACAGCATCTATTTTGGTAAGGAAAGTTGTGTGATGTGCACACCAGATGTTTTAAAACTAATTCTCCGTGTTATTTTTCTACATTTTTTAATTTTATGTCTGATATACATAGTGTCAATACACGTTCGGCTTCTAGAATTCTCCAAATTCCCCTCCACCGTACATCCATCTTCAATAAATCCTTTGCAGTTTCAGGTTGCATGTGGAATTCAGTTGTTGCCCGGGTAAGGGAGGGTTCAGGTCTATCGGGGTTTAGATTGAATGTTAGGGGGCAGTTTTTGGCCAAGCAAAGAGAGAGTGTGTGATTTCCTGGTAATACTTTCTTTTTTTTTATGTTTGATTTACTCCAATTAATTTTATGTAATATGAATATTTTCATGTTGTATAAAATAATTTCTTTATTACTGGTCTTTTACATTCATCGAGGCACTGAAGTTTGTGGTTGTTTTTAGTTTTGTAATTTAAATTTAAAGTTTTTCTTTGTTATTAAAAATTAAAGTTATTTCATTAAAAATTTGCGTAGTATTTATAGATATGTATTGTATGTAAAGTATGTATAGTATCTATTGTGTGTATATAATGTGTATGTATGTAAGCATGTGTGTATTTCGCTGATATTTTATTTATGATTTACCTATTTTATTTGTAGCATGAGTCATGTTAGTTTATATTATTCTTTTATTCTTTATTATAATTTTGTAATTATTTATGTATTTTGTTGATGGGTTCAGTAGAAGGGGCTTCATAGCCTCGACTGCGCCCAAATAAAGGCGATAAACAAAAAAAAAAAAAAACAAACAAACAAATTCCCAAAGGAAAAAGTCGCAAGGCATCAGATCAGGTGGACGTGGAGGTCATGCGAAAAAAGCTGTGTCATCCGGTCCCTTGCGGCCAATCCAGCGGAGGTAGTTGTAAGCGCCTCCATATAACTCTGCACAAATGTCACTGGAATTGATAATTTATGACTAGCCCTTGGAAATTACTTCTTGGTGCTACATGAAAAGATTCTCTCACTCGTTCAACACGTTCTTCAGTCACTCTTGGCCATCCCGTACTCTTTCCTTTAGAAAGACAGCCGGTGTCTTCAAACTGATGATGAAAGCATGTTGCACTGTAACTACAGGTTCAGACCTTGGAAACTGTATAACATAAAAATCTCTTGTTTTATGAATAACCTTCCTCCAGACTTGCTAGAGATTAATAATTATTCATGTTTTAAAGGCAGACTGAGACGACTGCTGTTGTCTGGATCCTGTTACTCTGTGGAGGAGTTTGTGGGGCACTGACAGGGGTGTGTGGAGCCTCCATGTTTCTATATTTTATATTTATGTGTGTTATTTTAATTTAGAGATTGACTATTGTTCGGGGCTTTGTAATGTTGCTTGTAGTCTTGATCATACTTTATATTTTGTTAAATTGTGTATAGTTGTATTTTTATATTTGAATGTAAAAAAAAAAAATTGTTGTGTTTATGTGTACATTCTGCTATCAAAATTATAATTTTTATAAACTTTGTAGGGTTGCTGGTGTACCAAGCATTATTATTATATTGCATGCCTACTTGTAAATTATGGGACCTGCCTTATACAAATGTAATATTTGTCGAAAAAAAGGATGAATAAAAGATTGATTGATTGATTGATTGATTAAATATTTTGTCAATAATGGATGGTGAGTATCCATTACTAATGGCAATATATTTTATTGTGTTGAATTCTTCTTGAAAGTTTTCATGTGTCATAGGTATATTGCGAAGTCTGTGTATAAAACTATTGTAGGCTGCCATTTTATGGGAAGATGGATGGTTAGAGGTGGTGTGAATAGTATGGTTTGTGTGAGTGGGTTTTCTGTATATTTTGAAATTATGGTTGCCATTCAATATTGTTATGGTTAGATCTAGAAAATTAATTGAATTTTTGTTCTGCATTTCGGTTGTGAATTTTAAATTTGGATGTATGCTGTTGAAGTATGTTGCAAAACTTTGAATTTGTCTACAAGTTCCTTGGTACATAACAATAATGTCGTCTACATATCTGTAATAGTAGATGATGTTTTTATTGTGTTTATTGTTAATATTAATGATGCTATTGTTTTCTATATTATTTTAAAATATTTCTACCATGATACTCGACAAAGGGCATCCCATGACTAATCCGTTGTTTTGGGCGTAATATTTGTTATTGAATTGAAAATAGTTCTGCGATAGACATATAAGTAAATCAGATAGTTCATAAATTTGTTCATTTTTCATGGTTTTCAGTGTGCTGGTTAATATGCGAATAGTTTCTTTTACTGGTACGTTAGTGTACAAATTTTTTATATCAAATGAAACTAAGGATGCGCCAGTTTTAACATGTATGTCTTTTGTTTTTGAAATCAGGTCTTGCGTGTTTTTTAAACTGTAACTATTATTAAAGTGAACATGTTTCCGAATCAATCTATCCAATGTTTTGGTTAATCTGTATGAAGGTGCACTTCTGAAATTAACTAATGGTCTTATTGGTTGCTCAGGTTTGTGTATTTTTGGTAATGATCTCAATAGCGGTGCGAAAGGTTTGATCATCTTATTAAATTCCTTTTCATCCTCACTGAACAAGTGTTTGCATTTATTAATGCCCGTTTTGATTTGTTGGTGGAATTTAGAGGTTGGGTCGTTTTTTAATTCTGCTATTTTGTATTCTGCTACCGTGTACTATACGGCAAATTTGACTACTGACGACGGTAAGTTGTTCAAATTATATTAAAGCCTTAAAACCTCGATTTTCATTTTGAAGCACCCTATACTTTAGTACCATTGAAAGTTTTATCTTTAGACCCAATACAATAACTTTCCTAAACTGGGAACATAAATTACCTGCTGTGAAAAGCTTCCCTGATCCTGAGAGGATGATCACTCTACAGTCCACATTATCACCAAGTTCAGAAAAACACTGGCCAATCTCCCTAAAACAAACCAAAATTACAGAGAAAGTTAAAAAAAATCTTTATAAAAAGAAATTTCTGTAAATAATATTTATACAGAGTGTAACAGGCCTCCGCTTCACTCTACGGATGTTACGATATTGAATTCTATCCAATATTTGCATTGATACCATATTAAAATATAATATTGACACCTCAATAACATTGTATCCAAAGAATCAGTACTCCCAATATCATATTGATATCTTCTTTTTAAAGGCTAGTTAAAAATAATTTTAACTAAATTTGGTGTTTAAATAAAATTATCGGAAAGATAAAATTAAAAAATTAAACACATATTCTCGATTTGTTAGATTATTTTGACGTTAAAATAGAAAGTCTGTCCAAAAAGTACCTTAAGTTTTTAAATTTAAAACCAAACAATTAAAAAAAAATTGTATTATATACATTTAAAAGCGACAGTCTTACAAACTATTTTCTCCAGATATCAGATGTTGGGTATCCCGTATATCTGGAAATTTAAATTACTGGACCACTCAGGCTCTCACATGGCATGGAGAGTTTGTGAATACCTCTATAGGTTTAAGAAAAGAAGCGATCCCTCAAGCGCCTAATGTGGGGAGGAAGACTTGCCAGAAAAAACACCTTTTTCTTGTGGGATGATGAACGTTAGACTGAGAGGGCTTGAAAGGGACAATTGGACTTTTCCCTGATGACTCTAACATAGTAGGATGTATGCTCAGCAGCAAAAAATTCATGGAAAGTTTGCACTACATTTTTAACGTCAATAATGTTACACAAGAAGGAAGAAGCCAAGATTTTAAGCCAGGACGTGAAGTGCTCGATATTTAATGAGAGTGAAGTTATTGAATGAGGAGGTGGTTTTTAGCCGGTAAGAGCACTTCCCGTGTTAAACAGGGTGTCCATGAGGATTTCCCCTCCTAAAAACACAAAATAAAAATAATTTGAAGTAATTAGACCAATATGGCCTACTCCGAAGGAATGTGTTAAACGATACCAAAGTGGATTCACTGAAGAAAAATAAAAGGAAAAAATTATTTTAGTTTGATTAAAACCATGCATTTGAGTTAGCCAAATAATATAACATGATTACATGAAGTGATTCAGGTAGTGCATGGTATTGATACAGTTATAACAGCACTTATGAAGGTTTGTGTGTTACTTACATCCACATAGTGTTATTAATGGCATTGAGGTTATTCGGTCGGTTCAGTTTAACATGGTACACGTAAGGCGCAGGGACAGAAACTGCAAGCGTTTTGAACTGGGTCATCTCTGAAGAAGGCTGTGGTGTTGGTTCTTCTTTGGGATTTGAAGCCAAGTTCCGAGTACGGAGAGTTAGATCTATGAGGCCTTGTTCTGTAAACAATGTCAAGTAAATATATTTGCAATATTTATAAGTAATGCCAATCATGACTTGATTACCTAATAAGTGCCCAAAATGAACATTTTCACCAAAATTTTATGAACATTTTCACCAAAATTTTAAATATTTTCATTACATAAATATTAAATAAATTACATAAATAATGCTTATATTATGCTAGCTTAACATTGTAGTACAAATTATAGAATATTTGTCCTAAAAAAGTGTGAAATATTTCCCATTTAAAATTCAAAGAAATGGAGGGTAATTTTGTTCTGTACTGTACATTGTATTAAGTATCTTTAATATTTTTTTTTTTTTTTTTTTAATAATGATTCATTTATTCATCACCAAACAAATACAAATATTAACAAAATTAACAAAATCAAAAATAACACAATTCCTTCTTAACTTAAAAACAAAAATGTACAAAATAATAATAAATTTAACGTATGCCTAGTATGAATAAATGATATAGGGGTCTCCTAGGCATTGCCTGAATGAGACTTCCAACTTTTCTTTTGCTATAAAAAGAAAATGAGAAGAAAATAAATGAGTTCAGTGTCGCCGTGTAACCAGCTTAACAAAATTAAAGTGCAATATTTAGAAATTATAAAATACAAAAGAAACATTAACTAGCCTATTTAGTCAATAAATTAATTAATTAACACCTGCAAGGTTTTCAATATACAAAATAAAGGATTCGTACCATTAGAAATTATTATTAGAGCCAACTTGCGTCATTCCACAATTTTGATAAAAGATTCAATATCCTCAACAGAAAAAAGCAATGTCTTGACATCTCTCAAAAACCCTGCCAACAGATCATTTTTAACATACAATGAAACAATATTGTAGAGACGTGGAGCATTAAAAGTAAAAAAATGTCTGTATAAAGTAAGTTTGGGTTTTGGCACGAGCACTTTATTACTGTTTCTTAGAGTGTAAATGCTGCAACAATTGTTTTGAAAACAATTATTTTTCGCTCTGAACAGCTTTAAAATTTTAAAAATGTACATATGCCTTAGCGGTAAGATTTTTAATTTAGAAAAAATAGGCCAAGAGTGTTCGAGCCTAGATTTCCTCGAGATCACTCTTACAATATGTTTTTGAATTGTTATAATAGGTTTGAGCGTGGAGAGATAAGTACCACCCCAACAACTCAACCCATAACCCAAGCGAGAACTCACTAATGCAAGGTATACATATAATAAAACTTTTGGTGGACAAATATTACTTAATAAATACAATTTTCTCAGCGCACTATACATTTCCACCTTAAGTTTCCCCATATGCCCCTCCCATGAGAAATCTGAATTAATTATTAAACCTAGATACTTTATTTGGTTTACTTTATCCAAAGCCAAACAACTGCAATTATTAAAGTTTCCACAATTAAACCTATGGTAAGTTATATTTTCTTCAAAAATAATTTGTTTTCGTAGGCCAAACACCATATATTTTGTTTTTTCACTCAATACAAGAAAATTTTTATCAAACCAGTACCTTATCCTGATTAGATCTTCCTGCATATTACAATGAATTTGTTTTAAATATATACTTGAATATGTTAGAGCGGTATCATCAGCGAAGGCCGTGAGTCTGCCATTAAATTTAGCTTCACATAAATCATTGACATATATAAGAAACAGTATCGGGCCCAGCACAGATCCCTGAGGGACTCCGTGCTTTAGAACCCCTCTTTTGCTGACCATTCTGCCAATTTTAGAGCATTGTTCTCTATCTCTTAAATAGCTGCAAAACCACTCCAGAGGTAATCCCCTTATCCCCGCGTACCACAGTTTATTAATAAGTATTTTGTGGTCTACAGTGTCGAAAGCCTTAGTTATATCAATGTATAAAGCCGCGCATGGATTTCCATTATTTAAACTTTCAAAAATAGGTCCGAAAAACGTCAAGAGTGCATCCTCCGTCGATAAACCTTCCCTGAATCCAAATTGATTTTTGCTGAAATAACTGTGACTGTTAAAAAATGACACAAGCCGACTCTTTACAATCTTCTCCAATACCTTTGAAAAGGATGATAAAAGCGAGATAGGACGATAATTAGCAACCATTTTCCTATCACCCCGCTTGTAAAGTGGCATAACAAGTGCTGTTTTTAAACACTTAGGAAAAATACCCTTTTCAATACTGAAATTAAAAAGATAGGTTAGTACGTCAACAATATTTATGAAGTCACTCATTTATATAATATAATACAGTTTCACTTTAACCCTCTATAACATTGGCCTGCAACCGGGATAAGATTTGAGATCGGAATCACTTTTTATAAAATTCTGTTTGGTTTGTTTTTTTTTACCTATTTTTCATTTTTTTAAATTTTAAGTTTGCTAAAAATGATTTGAAGTACCGTACTTTAGAGGATGACATAAGGAGTTGTAGTCGGAGAGCTGATGACAAATTTAGGGAAGGTATTTTGGGCAAGTTAAAATAACAAAAAAAATAATATTTTATTAATTGGAGAATCTAGAATCCTGAGTCAGGCAGAGGGTTTGCAGTTATTTCGCTACTGCGCAACCTATGACATTTGCAAAAATATAAATAAAAAAATATGTTTTGGGCAACATGAAATTTGTTTATAATCTTAATTTTAGCATTTATTTAACCCAGAAATAAACATCCCAGACTTTTTTTTTGGTTTTAAAGTATAACCAGACCCCTCCCGAATATATTTAATAATTATAGGCCCTACCTCAAAAATATACTTTAGAGGCATTCTGAAATTTGTATAGCATGTTTATTAAATAATATTAAAAATAGGTGTAAAGCGCCAGATGAATTAAATGGTTTTTAATATTTCCCTAACGCGAATACAGATTTTAAATGAATGCGACAAAAAAGTCTTATGCGTAGCCATAAGTAAGAGAGATATAGTTTATTGAGACCTGCCGGCAGCTGACGGGGCCTTGGCTCAAGTTTACCATATAGCGCGGACTCTGTCCATGTAACAGAGTATTTTGGAGTAGTTAAATTTTATCTAAGGCCCCGTCAGTGAAGGAACGTATTAATAACAACGTTCCGAGTGTGCGAACCGCAACATTTGACAATGACTGAATAAATAGTTGAAACGGCCGTCATGGTATAAGATTGACGAAAAACACAAGGATTGTACAACAGCTTCCAAGAAAAGGTAATTAACGTTTAAAACAATCCAGTTTAGGTTACCACAAACAAAATATGGAAAAAGGGACTGTTGATTCGACAGATAGTTAGACAGACAGTCTGCAGTCAGGTATAGTGCGGCAAGCTGGTGAAGTGAGTCACTTCCTTGAAATACTGTGGGACAAAAGATAATTGGCCGACCCGTTCTATCCTCGACTGAGCTTTTTCTTCATGCTAAAAATAGCCAAGAACAAATGAACCCTTAACTATTTTTGCTCTCGGCAAACTTCAATTGCGTGTACCGTAGCCAGTAAAATACTGCAATTTCTATTTTTTTTTTTGTCCGGATTAGCAGGACATCCAGATCATCGGAGTCCGGATTAGCGAGACTGTAGTGTAGAAATTCCCATATTGGTCAGATCATGCATGTACCAGAAAGATAGCAAACAGATGAATACAAATAAAATATAGACTCTGACAAGTACAGATCCACTTTGGGTTAGGTTATTAAGAAATATTAAAGGCTAAATAAGTGTGTTGAAATACCTACACTAAAAGTCATTAGTTATACGATGAAATTAAAATTATTTTACTCTTTCGGTCTAACAGTCAAAGAATGCTACAAATAATCAGTCTTTACTTAATATTTTTAGGCATTCATATAAACTTACTTCTTATATTGGAGGACACTCCTCTGGATAGTTTCAACATGGAGGAAATCATTTTGTTGTTATTTAAAAATCTGAAAACAATGTCCACTAATTTGTATTAAACAATCTACGGAACTGATTACATGGAAATTAAATTGTAAGAAGGTATTAGATTGTAAATTTATTTTTAAATACACATGAGTACAGTGGTTAAAAATTTGAATTTTTTCTTGTAGTAATGGCAACATAGGTTTTATTACAGCCACTACAGGAAAATATTCTGGAGCATTTTCATGAGCATAGGTTGACACCCCAGCTGCACTCCAAACCTGCATATTGTTGCCATTGTGGGGATAGACATAAATCTAATGACAAATCTTGCCCTGCCTATGCGAGGCAAATAAAAATCAAAGAGCGTATGGCTCACATGGGGGAAAGTTTCCCTGTAGCTAGCAATTTATTTCCGATAAATTATGGCCCCAAAAAACAAAATACACCTACCACATACGCACAAGCAACTAATATTCATAATACCATAGCCAAACTTAATCAAAACTCTGTTAAAAACAAACAATACCCTGAAGCATATTGCCCTAATACGTTTTCTCTCCTCAATGATATAGATCATGAGGAAGAAATTACTACCGATTCCGAAATCCAACCCAAAATACTTTTAAAAAAATCCCAAACTAGCATGAAGAAGATTTTTAAACCAGCTACAAAGCCAACAAAACACGTAACCATAGTGAAAGAGGCTTTTTCGTATCCTCTTAAACCACTCACTCCTGAAAACACCACAATTCAACCTGATGAGAGAATTAAACAACTATTTAATGATGCAAAATTCAAACTAAAATACCATAAAATGGCCAAAAGCGTTATCGAGGGGATAAAAAATGACGATAAGAACAATGATGATTCATTATTATCATTAACCAACTTCGTAAAAACATTAATGAAAAAAATAATGAATAATACATTACACTGATATTAAAATTTTATTAAAAAAATTAATTAAAACAAGACCTCCACTCTCGCAATTTCATTAATCTAACTGTAAATTAAATTTAAACTTGAAAGCTGCTCAATATAAAATGGATACACGCAAACTAAACATAATGCAATGGAACATTCAATCCATTAAATCTAAATTAGGAGAACTACAATATTTTCTTTTAAAACAAAAAATCCACATAGCCATAATTCAAGAAACTTGGCTTAATAGCACAGATAAAATCTTCCTATCTCAATATAATATTCTCACTCTAAATAGAAATGATGGCTATGGAGGAATAGCCTTTATCATACATCACACAATTTTGTGGGATGAGATTAAACTAAATTTTCCATTTCGTCTTGATGAAACCATACACATACAAGGTATTCAAATAAAAAATTTCACTACTCCTTTAAATATATACAATTTATATTGTGTAAAAGCTAACATTGCGCCCCTAGTGTGGAGTCAACACATATTTGCATTGGATGATGGTCTATCCCTATTATGTGGGGATTTCAATGCTCATCATCCTTACTGGAACAGCACCAAGACTGATGCAAGAGGTAAACACATCTTCTCAGCTTACACCGGCTCGAACTACATATTACTAAATGATAACAATCCCACAACAGTTCCAGGCTTATATCGTACACCAGCAACACTAGATTTATCGTTTGTTACACCAACATTACATACTCTTTTAAACAAATGGCAAATTTTCACAGATCCAATGGGTAGCATCCATTATCCAATAATAATAACGTTCGATACAAATACTATAGGCCCCACAAATTTCAATAACAGTCAAATAAACATCCCAAAAGAGCCATTTAACAATTATAAAAAAATTAATTGGAAAACATTTAAAGAGGAAGCAAAAAAACTAACAAATAGAAACATACATATAAATCATAACTTAAATAACCTCTACAATATAATTGAACAAGCCATAATTAGCTCAACTCCTAGATCTAATCAAACAAATAGTCATAAATGGAACCCAAAATTTAAACCCAAAGACTGGTGGACAGAAGATTGTTCTAGAGCTATAGCTTTTAGACGCCTTTGTTTCAAAAATTTCAAGACTAACATGACAACTCTCAATTTTATAAAATACAAGGAAGCTAAAATCGAAGCCAGTAAAGTTATTAATCATGCAAAAATAACAAGCTGGCAAAATCTATGTACTGTTATTTCAAAAAAAATAGCGCTCAAGCCTGGGGAATCATCAAATCTTTTAAAGGGAATAAAAACAATCAGTTTAAATACTTAGAAAACGATACAGAACTCAGTTATAGTTTCATCAAAAACATTTGTCCAGATTATGTCCCCCACAAATCTGAACACGATAAACCTTTTTTTCATGTAAAACATCATCCTCTAGAACGAGAATTTACAATAAAGGAACTTGAATTGGCAATTACATCCAAAACTAATAATACAGCCCCTGGATTAGATGGCATAAATTACATTTTAATAAAAAATTTACCTGAAATAACTCTATTTACATTAATAAAAATCTATAATGAAATATGGATGGGAAAGGAAATTCCAGAATTATGGAAACATTTTAAGGTTATTGGAATTTTAAAACCCAACAAGGATAAAAACCTAGCTACCTCATATAGGCCTATATCCTTAATTCCATGTTTAAAAAAAATTTTAAACACAATGATAAAAAATAGGCTTCAATGGTTTCTCGAAAAAGAAAACATTTTTCCAGTCAATCAATATGCATACAGAAAAAAGAAAGGTTGTTGCGACTATCTATTACACTATATCACTGATATTTATTTAGCCTTAACTAAAAACGAAACCACTTTATCACTGTCACTGGATATTGTAAGCGCATACGATGATGTACACATCCCCACTCTTTTAAAAAAAATGTTCATGCTCGGCATACCTTCACGTTTCATTCTTTACTGTCACAATTTTCTGACAAATAGAAAAATGTCCTTTATAGGAACAAATAACATTTGGAGTAGACAGATTTACAAGGGCCTTCCACAAGGAAGTGTACTCAGTCCTTTACTTTTCATAATTTACACTATTGACATACATAAAAACATCCCAAATAACATCACATGTCTTCAATACGCCGATGATATTTTACTGTATTGCTCAAATAAAAATCCAGCCACTGCAAAAAATCAACTTCAAATATCCTTAATCAATCTTCATAGTACACTCAGATCCTTGGGACTTGATTTAAATATGAACAAAAGCATAATGCTAAACTTTACCAGAAAGAAAATACTTCATCGTAACACTATATCCATATTTCTCGACAACAAGCATTTTCCAATCGTCGAGCAACACAGAATTTTAGGCATCATCTTCGATGGAAAACTCACCTTCAATGCACAGATAAATAACCTAATAACTAAGTGTCAAAAGGATATAGACATAATTAAATATTTAGCATGCGGTAGGAAGGGAGCACAACCGCATTTTTTAATACAAATGTACAAGTCTTTAATTAGATCAAAACTGGAGTATTGCTGTTTCCTATACGGACCTTTATCCAAAGCTAGGTTTCAACAAATCGAGCAAATACAAAATCAAGCCTTAAGGTTAGCCATGGGAGCATACAAGACCACTCCAATTATCGCCTTGCAGGTAGAAGCACTAGTGTATCCATTAAATTTCAGAAGAATCCTTTTAACTAGCAAACTCATCTATAAAATCATGACTGACGTTTCACATCCAGTACACTTTAAAATTATTGAACTTGAAATGTTAACAAATCATCACAAATACTGGTCAAAGAAAACATCTCCTTTGTATATCGAAGCATATAACCTCTTATTCCAACTAGATATTATTGATATCCATTCCACTCCAAATAACAATGGAACAACCGATTTTGATGTGCCTTTGGTATTCAAAACCTTACATCTTCAATGTAACGAACTACTTCCTAATGTAGAAAACAAAACAACAATCCCTTGTACACAAATAAAGCAGCAATTTGCACAAACACTTCTCACTAATTATACAAACCACCTACAAATCTATACAGATGGATCCAAAAACAATATGGGCACAGGATCAGCTATTCACTGCCCCTCTCTTAATGCAAATATCAATTTACGTCTAAATAAAAATACGTCCAGTTACACAGCGGAATTATATGCAATTTTCAAAGCCATTGAATTCTCAAATGGTACACAGCATAACCAAGTTGTCATATTCACAGATTCCCAATCATCTATAGCCCTAATACAAAACCACAGATATTCTTTCTGGGAAGAAGGGATACTTGTAAAAATATACACAGAAATAGAAAAGCATAATAAACAATTTGTCCTTCAGTGGATCCCTAGTCACATAGGCATTAAACATAATGAAATCGTGGATAAGATGGCATTTAACGCAGCTGAAAAGGGCGACATAGTAGATGATTTTATAACACCATTAAACGATTTAACAGCAAGTTTAAAACACAAACATAAACACGAATTCTTAAATCTATTTTTATGTACCCCAAAAGCTAAATGGTACAAACAAATAGTTTCTGAAATACCAATTAAACCATGGTTTAGTGATTCGAAATTGTTTAGGCACCAAATAATAAACATTTTAAGACTACGCTTGGGCATGGGGTGGTAAATGAAACCCTCCACAAATTAAACTTGTACTTCACTCCGATGTGCCTCATGTGCACAACAGGTCAAACCGAATCCTTAAACCACCTAATCTTAGAATGCCCAGCTTACGAATATTTCAGGCGAGAACTAACAAACAAAATTAAAGCAGAAAATTACAAACCCCCTAATTTACTAAACAAAGTATTAAAAGCCGAAAAAAAAGACATCTTACAAGAAATAATCCTTTACTTAAATAACATTAAAAGAAATATATAATGTTATATATTAATCGCATATTATCAGGCACATACATGTTTCTCCATCATGGGTTTCTTCATCCAAGACTCATCCTTTCGGGAGGCAAAGTCTGATGAGTCTCAGGCGAGAAGACTTTAACCTATCTACCAGTCCTCCAATCCTTTCAAACCCTAATGATTTATTTATTTTTATTTTTCAAATCCTATTTTATAATATCCCACTTTTTTGTGAATAACAATCACCCAATCACTCAGGATTTTTTTTTTATAGTTTAGTTGTACATAAATGTTTTGTCATACCTACTAACATATAAATTCAAAAATAGAAAAGTTTCATCATTAAAAGAACTCATTATTTGACTTAAGGACACATTTTAACCCCATGGAATATACGGGCCGCATGATATAAATCGGTGCCCAGCCAAAAAGGCTAAACAAGAGAAAAAAAAAAAGAAAAAAAACCTATGGTGGGGTGTAGCATACCGTAAATTTGCCCTTTTAGGTTATTTCAGGTTTTGTTACTTTTGTAAGTTGGCAATGTTGGTGAAGCGGCATTTATACTGTAATTTAATAATAAAAAATTGAAAGGCAATCTTTTTAACATTAAAAAACATAGAATGGGCGCGAGTTTACTATTCGACCCTAGGCTAACCTATGGCATCAGAAATGCAATTGATTAAAAAATAGCCTAAAGGTTCTAACCTATAGTATTTGGTCACAGTATGTTTACTTGTATTCAACATTTAACAGTAGAATGTAAAACAACATCGTTGTTTGCAA
This sequence comes from Philaenus spumarius, assembly GCA_018207615.1. Taxonomy (NCBI): domain Eukaryota; kingdom Metazoa; phylum Arthropoda; class Insecta; order Hemiptera; family Aphrophoridae; genus Philaenus; species Philaenus spumarius. The sequence continues at coordinate 79,626 of JAGFPH010000811.1, forward strand.
AAATATCAGCCTAGGGTCGAATAGTAAACTTACACCATAAAATGATATCAATGGCGCAACTTTAGGGCCTACTATTCGACTCTACGCTAACCTATGGCAACAGAAATGCAAAAAATAATAATAAAAAAAATACCTAAAAGGTTCTAGCCTAACCTATTTAGTCACAGTATGTTTACCTGTATTCAACATTTAACACTACTTAGAATGTAAAACAACAGTCGTTGTCTGCAAAAATATTAGGCTAGAGTAGAATAGTAAAGTTACGCCCAAAAAGCAAAACAAAAGTAAACAGGTTAAGTTATAGTTTCAGAATATCTAAATTAAATTGTTAAATAGTAATAGGTACAAATTTCATTAAAAAAAAAGTCCATCAATGTTGTTATTGTTAAACATAACATTAAACAAAAACCTGGTAAATTAATTTTAAATCCAATAAATTTTTAAGAGACAGTGATGATTACACTTACAAAAAGTAATATTGAATACACAAATTTTGTAGGCCAAGATGTCTTGAGATTTGTATGTGAACATAACCTTTGAATTATTGGTTACTATTAGTTATTTCATAATCATTTCGTTTGTACAAGCAAACAGCTGACAGCTGTCAGTAAGATCAAAGAAAACATGTAAAAATATTATATGATAGAATTAATTGATGCTTTATGTCTATTTGTGCTGTCTTTATATTTGTCCAGGTAGGCTACAAAAATGCCTCTACATAGAGTTTGATTATTGCTTACATTTAATTGTAATATTAATTTGTAATGTACTGCCCATAAGCGTTCTAAAAAGCCGGTTGTTAGAGATTTTATGTTATTAAAAATCTAACCGGAAACCGATTGCGCTATGACTTGAGGAATAGTTTGTAGATGAAAATACCACATTTGGAAACAATAATGTTTTATTATGAAATTATTAATAAAAACCGTGAAAATTTTACTTTTTTTTGTTTTCTGATTATGTTTTGTAAATTATTGGGTGAAACGCTATGTTCGCTATGTACTGTTACTGTACTTTCAATGAAAAGTTGTAAGAAATTTAAAAACAATTAAAATCAAAGTTTAATTAAAGTTAAAACTGCGGTATTATGTAAAATGACAGGTAATTGTTCACTACTATTACTTTGTCAGTAACAAACCTTCCCATATTGAGATAATATGTCAAATATTTATATATTCTAACAATTAATTAACATGATTCAAGGTCCAGAAAAATAAATACAGTACCTACGAATAACTAACTTATTTTAAAAGTCATCATCTGATGAACAACTAGTATCGTTTTTGTATTGGTTAAACCGATGAAAATTAAAAAATAATAATAATAAATTGTGTGCTTAAGACCACACGGGAGAAGTGTAAAATGTTTAATTGACACAACTTATGAAATGAGGAAGCACAATGTCCATTTCAGAGGTATTACCCTACTAATTATTAAACTATACATTGTATTACCATTAACTGATTAAGCCAATGACGTAGGACAATCTGTTACACTTACCCAACTCAAATATACTAAATTAGCAATGAGATTTGGCCTAACAGGGTAAGGTGCTAGTCTATAATGATATACTCTGCTGGTTCGAATCTTGCAAAGAACAAAACTCTTTTCTAATCACAAAATAGAGCGTTTTACAAAATGCATGGTGAAATGCGTGACGGTAAAATCTGACTCACCCCCAGCAACAACAACAAGTAAACTGTATAATCTGCTATACACACACATGTAGTCTATACAAATTTTTTGAACATGGTGAGTAGAGAAGGCGGGGTTTTATGACAACCTTGACCTTGAGCTTGAGCAGTGAGAGCCGTGTGTGAGGTGTGAATTTTGAGGGAGACCTTGAGCTGCTGGTCACCGGCGCCTGCTGGTCGTCGTCACCGGCGCCTGCTGGTCGTCGTCACTGGCGCCGGCCACTGTTTCCGCCATTTTGTTTGCGCCATCTTTTCTCCGCCATTTTGTTTCAGCCATCGGGTTTCCGCCATCGTTTTTTCAATCCCTGATATGATGTACCAACTGCATTATGAATAAATACGATTTTTTTTGTATCTTTACAACTGCCCCCTTTTGATTTTAGAAAATGTACTGATTTTCTGAAATCAAAAGTGAAGATGCCGAAATTCGGAATTTCGTTTCTTCCCTCTTTGTGGTTGTCTCTGTGTTGCCATTGTTACTGAGGTGGTTCCTTGTATAATTTAAGTGTAGTTTTGTGATATATTCCTGGTTTTGTTTTCCCATCTCTGTGTATGAGAGTGTACGTGCACTGACCTAGACGTTCATTTATTCGGTAAGGTCCGTCATAAAGTTGAAATAACTTGGCTGTGACTCCAGTCAACAAGTTTGAGACGTTCAGTAGTTTTATTAATACCAAGTCACCTTCGTTGAACTGGTGTAGCTTGTGTGACTTGTTAAATTTTTCTGGCTTTGTACTGGCTTTATTAATTCTATCCCATGCTATTTTTCATTTTAGTTGTGTGTTCGTGTTTGGTCGTACAAGTTCTGGAAAGTGTTTATGCCAAAATCGTGCGGGTGTTGTGTCTAATTGGAGTTCTTGAGGTGTGTGTCCGGTTGTCGTGTGGTGTAATGTGTTGAAACATTCATTCAGGATAGGTATCATATCAACCCAGTTCTTTTGTTGCGCACTGCAATAGATTCGCAAACATTTTCCTATTTCCCTGTTGGTTCTTTCTACTTGGTTACTGTGAGGTCGTCGGATTGGTGAAAATACAGGTTGAATGCCGTTGTCTTTGAGTGTTTTCACCCACCTTGAACTAGTAAACTGTGTACCATGATCGGTTTGTATTCTGAGAGGTCGTCCATATTTAGGAAAGTAATCATTAAAAAGTATGCATAAAGTTGTCTGGGTGGTTGCGCGCTTAATGGGATAAATCTGTACGAATTTGGTGAATGTGTCAATGGTTACGAGTAGGTATTGTAGTCCACGTTTGCCAGTGGGAAGTTTTCCGAAGAAATCGATTGAAAGTTGTTGTCGTGGTCCGTCTGTTTTAATTGGTTTCATCTGCCCATAGCAAATTTGATTTGGTTGTTTACATTTTTGGCAGACATCGCATGTGGCTAGTAACTTGCGTATGTGTCTATTCATGTTCCGGAATATGAAATCTTTTTGTAATAATCGCATGCATTTATTGGGTCCGCAGTGTAAGTAATATTTATGTGTTTCAGTGATGAATGTATCGATCATGTTATGTGGTATTATAATTTTCCATGTATGATTATGCTTTGAAAAGAGTAAGTCGTTTTGTAATTTGTATTGCTGTGTATGCTGTGTATGTTGCCTGGATCCTTGAGTATTTGAATGATGGGTCCCAGTTTAATATAATTTCTTTGGTGCTGCCTGAGTTGTAAGTCTCGGATGAGTTTACTATCAATGTTGCGTTCAATCTTATGAATGTAAAATGCTGTTTGTGTTGTGTCTTTGTTTTCTACCGAGTTGCAAGTCATTCTACTGAGTGCGTCGGCCATAGGATTATCCTTGCCACGACAATGTTCCACTGTTACATTAAATTCTTGAATTGCAAGAATCCATCTTGAAATACGTGAATTAGTTAATTTTACAACTCTGTATAAATGTGAGAGCTTGATGATCTGTTAGTATTGTAACTTGTGAACCTAATAGTATTTGTCGTCCCTTTTGTAGACAATAAACTATCGCGAGTCGTTCTTTTTCTGTTGTGAAGTAGCGTAGTTCGCTGCCTTTAAGAGTGCGACTGAAAAACATGATAGCTTTACGCTCCCCATTTTTGTCGATTTGTAATATATGTCCGCCGATGGCAATGTCACTAGCGTCTGTTTGCAAGTAATATTTTTGTGAATAATCCGGGTGATATAAGAAGTTTATTTCGATGAATTTGGCTTTAAGTGCGTCGAAGATTTTCTGTTCCTTGTCAGTCCATATAAATTTATGTTGTTTCGATGTTAAATGTGCTATTGGCTGAATATAGTCGGAATATTTATCAATGAACCTATTGTAATAGTTGCATGCGCCAATAAATCGTTTTAATTGCTTTGCATTTCGCGGTGGTGGAAACTCAGTGATGGCAGAAATCTTTGTGTCATCTGGTTGGATACCGTCTGTGGTGTATTTATGACCTAAGAACGTTACTTCTCGTCTGCAGAAAGATGATTTCTGAAAATTTATTGTCATGTTGGATTCTTTAAACCGATTAAAGATGTCGTGAAGATGCGCTATATGTTCTTCGAATGTATTGTCGTACGTCAGTATCAGTAATCAGTATATCATCTACATACATTAATGTCTGGTCATTTCATTTGTAGCCCCCTCGAATACGGTTTCCAATGATTTAATGATTTTACTAAAGCCGCTTGCGCAGTACATAAACCAAATAGTTCGACTTTGAAACAGTAAGTTTTGTTTTTGTGTTGGAATGCGGTGTATTGTTTTGATTTGTCGCTCAATGGAATTTGCCAATACGAGCTTGTTAAATCTATAGTCGACAACCATTTTGTAAATTTACATCTGGCTAGGATTTCGTTTACGCTGTAGTTATGATCGTAATGTACTGGAATAATCAATGCATTTAGCTTCCGTGCGTCAAGACATAACCTAATTTCTAAATTTTTCTTGACTACCACTAAAATTGGATTGATGTATGGGCTATTGTACCTCTCAATTATGTTTAATGCCTCCATCTCAGCTATTTTATCGTCTACTGCTTGTGTATATTGTATTGGTATGGGATAATTTCGGTTTATATGTGGAGTTTCTGTATTTAGTCTTATGTGGTGTATGTATTTAGTGTTAAGTCCTGGTAACTCTGAAAATATGTCTTTGAACTCCCATAATAGGTTGATTAATTGTGTTTTCTGCTTCTTATTAAGTAAAGTGTTATTGTTAACGTTCTGTTCGAGCAGGTGTATATCTAGTGAAAATGTTGTTTGTTTTCTTTGTAAGGTGTTTAACCTTAATTCAACTTCTGATTCGATTTTTAGGTTAGTTTGTGTTCTGGTTTCTTGTCGAGTAAATGGAATTGTTTCTTGTATTCCGCTGTGATTTAGTGTAACATAGTTGCGTGCAACGTTGATTTGTGTTTGCAATATATTCATGGTATCGACGCTTAATATTGCGTTTTGTGTTAGTCTAGGTACTATAAGAAATTGTATGTGAATTGTTATTTTATTAAATTTATGTTGTTGGTAGTAAAATGATGCGTTTTATCTTCTGTGTGTGTTGTCCGTTGGCTGTAATTAATGTTATGTTGGTGACAGGTATCATTGGATATTTGTTAAGTTTGTCGCGGTGTTGAGTAAACCAGTAATCGGATAGGCACGAAATGTTACATCCTGTATCTAGAAGCATGTTTGTATCAACACTTCCAATATTAACGAGTATTTCTGGGCATAAATATGTTTCATGTTGTGATGTGGTTATTAAGGTATTTCCCTCATCTGTGAGTAGAAATTCTCTATTACAAAATATATTATTTATTAGTTTCTTCGTCGATTCATTCGTTTCAGTTACATAGATCTGCTTTTCTTGCAGTGTGTTTAGGTTAGGTTGTAACTTGTGTAGTGTGTTGTGGTGTGTTTCAGCGTGGTTGTATTCAGTGTTGCCCGTCATTCCGTTATTATTTTCAGCATGAATAGTAGCCATGTCTTCTGTTGATTTGTTTACTTTCTGTCTACTAGATTCCTGGTGAACCACTGAAAAATGTTTGGAAGTATGTGTTGTGTCTTCCGGGTAGACGTTTGTACATTTCCCAGTGTTTATCAGTTTAAATTGTCAGTTGAACTAACCTTTATCGATTGTGTTGTGCTTTTGTCTGCTGTATTGTGATCACGGTATGTAGAAGCTAATGTTTGACAATTGTATTCTTGTGTATGTTGAGTGTTTTGGTTAACGGTGTGTGTATCTCTGCTCCTTGGGAACTGGTTATAGTTGGGTTTGTTGAATGGAATGTTTCTGGAGTTTGGATTCTCTGCCAGGTTAGGTGAGTGGTATTGTGAGTTATAAGTATTTGTTTGTGGCCTACAATTGTTATTATTATAAGGGTGTCTGTCATTGTAACTGTTGTATTTGTTTGCCCGATGATTATATTGATTTGGTGATTCTAATAGTGTTCGTCCGTGTGCACTGTGTTCTTGTTGGTTTCTTGTATTTGGCCAAGAGTACCGGTTTGATTGGTATTGGCGTGCGTTATTTGTGTATGAATTGTGTTGTTTTTGTGTTGAATTTAAGTTAGGCCTATGAAAATCTGTTTGATTTTGTGGGTTTCGTCTATTTGCTGTAGTATCAATTACATAAAATTGCTCTTCGTTATCTATTTCTGTTAATAAATACTGCATTCCTTCGATAGTTTTAATGGCTTGTACGCATTGTGCTTGTCGGATTGTATCATCGTAATGGCTAGCTAAAATGTGTACTATTTCTTCCTCACTTATTGTTTGTGTGAGCTTTCGCAACATGTTTACCTTTTCAATAAAATAGTCGCAACGATTTAATTTACCGTGTCTGGCATAATGCCCTCTACCTCTAATTGTCGTTTGATATCTCGTTGAACGGTGTTATAATAAGATCATGATATATTCTCTTTTTAATAATGCCCCACTAGTTGTGGAAGCCAATTTATAAAAGTAGATTCTATTATTCTCTCTTTTATTATAATAATATTTAATGATTTGAATAATAATATATTCTGTAATATTAAGATCTTCTGTAATATTAAGATCAACACTTACTTTAAAAGACAAATGAAATTAGGCCTTTGTATTACAAATAGTTCTTTATTCTTTAACAAGTAGGCTAAGTTTCAAATTATACTTTTACAAAATTATCTGTATTAATATGTAGAGCACTTATTTATAAGATTATTAAATTTATTTTTATGACTCTTAAATCTCGGGTTAAAGGAATCCTGGCCTATTAAATGTACAATCAGTAACAAAATCTTAAATCTATACAGGATAATTATATCTAAAACTAGTTAATGCTACAAATGTTAAAATGTTCTAAGTCCTAAAGGTGTTTATGAAATTACTTTGATTATATTGAATTTTGAATAATTGTTTTCACTGCAAATAAAGTCACTGTTCTTATGGATGGTTAAATGAAATTGGCTGGATATTACCTTATATCAGTTCTTGTTTAAAATGGTACTTTACCAATTATTAGTTTTATTTGAAATGTTTAAGATCCTTTTCTGCTCTTAGCTGTAGTTATATTTGATTGATGTTTGCTTTTCTTGAGATTTTTAATTACTTTTACGCTAAATTATATTTTTGATCCTCAAAGCACGTCTGAATGCTCCCAAGCCTTATATAACAACTGAAAAGCCATTTTGTTCAAATATACCGGTTCTGAAAAAACAGTGCCGTCATGAGAATCTCTAACAATTGTTTCTGTTGCTTAATTACTTTGGTGGCCGGTGTTTTTACACAAAATATATGAAAATTTATTTATTTTGTTTTCTGTTGAAAATGTTTATGTTTTTATTTGATATTCACACTGATATTGTTTTTACAAGTCTTAGTTTATCGAAATAAATAATTATCTGCTTTATCGTAGGATATATAAATGTTTTTATTCACTCGCGCATATAATCGTAGGAACAGCTGTTCAACATTCATCTACGGATGTAATCGATGTACCGTCTGGATTAGCACAACTTGTATCTTTCAGCACATTCGCCAATAACCTCACTTGTTTGATTTTAAACACCTTTCTAATTATTTACAACACCTTGCTTAATTAATAAACTATACACAATTTTGAAATCTAATTCTATTACAATCTATATTACATGAATAAACTTATACGCTAATAAAATTTGAAATGTGAAACATTTCGAATTTTATTTTAGGCTCACGTCTGCTTGTAAATTAAATTTGGTTTGTATATAAAAAAAAAGGTAAGTTAAGTGTTATTTATTAATAATAAGAGTGTTTATCGTTATTTTATTATATATTTAGTTTCCTGATGTGAATTTATTTGTCCTTTGAATAATTTTGTCTAGATCGAAATTTTGAGGTTAAATTTAGGCTATCTTAATAATATTGTTTTACATTCTTTTAAATTGGTTTGCCAGGATCCTTTAATCTTTTACTAGTTTGTTCTTACTCAACTGGGTCAAAATGTTATAGTGTCGTTCCAATATTTTGCTAGAAATAATTGGCTAAATGAATTCAAGTCTGTAATATTCTCACACGTACCATGTAGTACCATTGCAGTGCCGAACTTTGTAAGCTGGACTTTATAATATCCCGTAATGATATTTCATTGTGTTTGTGTTCCTGATTTAGGCCTAGTGTTTTAATCGTGTAATTCTGTAATTTATATAAATAGTATACTGCTTCTGTAGGATTTCCGTGAAAATGTGGTAGTTTTATCATAGGTGTGGTGTTACTTAAGCATGTTACATAGATTGGTTGTGTGTGTTGTTTGCTTGTGGCACCTAGATTCAGTGTGTTTTGTAGGTTAGGAATTCTTTTAAGATCGTTTTCAATTCCTTGTAACCTTAAATTATGTTCTGTATTTATTACACTTTGTCTCCGAGTGTTCAAGCTTTGTGTTAAGGTAAGAGTAGTGTCTTGAATTTCTTTATTTATGCGTAATGTCTGTGTCTCTATTACCTCTGAAAGTTTATTTTCGTTCGCTACAATTTCGCTTAACAATGCACCTTGAACTTGGTCTATTTTACTACTAAAATACAGTATCTGGGATTCAGAATTTGTCTTAACTTGGTTAATTTCTACCTTTAGTTTATTTTGTTTTTTATTATGATCGGTTACCTGTTGTTCTAACCTATCACACTTGTTTTTGATTTGACCGATACTAACAACATTCTGCGATATTGCGTGATAAATTCAATCGTCGATTTCCTTGCGTAAAGAAACCAGCTGATTATTTTGTGCTTCGATTTTACCAAGACCATCTACAATTACATCTAGAATGTAATTGTAGATGGTCTTGATTTTACGGTCTAAATCGATCAATCGTAAATCGACCTTTCTTTCCATCTGTGTAGTGTTTGTTTGGAGTTTGTCAATCTTACTAGTTTGTATTGCTAGATTACTATTGAGAGTCAACAATAAACTTTGAATATCAATTAAGGAAATTGAGTTTGGATCGTCTGTCTTTCCTACTGTTTCAGGATGGCGTAATATTTCTCCCGTATGTCCGTCGAAATCGGAGCTGGTTTTTTTAATGTTAGCGTTTAGTGTTTCTTCTGTTTCTGTGTTAAACAGTGAATCTAAATGGAATTCTATTTCTGTGGTGTGTATTCCGCCATGGAGTGTGTCTAATTGCATTTTATCCGTTACCTTGGTAACAGTTGTATCGCCATTTTGAATATAGGGCGTGTCTTTGTTTAGCGTAACCATGGTAACTTCCGAACATGGCTTCCCTTGTGAATGCCGTTGTGTAGGCTTGCGAATTTTCCTAAGATTGTGTTTTTTGTTGTCCGACATTACAAAATTTTGAATATTATCTCGTTTATGGTATTATTCGTGCCTGAACGTTGGTGTTTTATAGTGTTACTAATTATTTTCTAATAGCCCACTCGTTGTGGTGCCAATTTTATAGTTGTTATATTTCAATATTAATCTTATAAGAATTTCTCGATTTGTGACTTCGATTTATCAATAAATAGAGGTACAATGAAAATGATTTAATTAATTAATGATACAAATTGCGTAAATATGGATATTATTTCGGGCTTTAACAATGTTTAGAAGTCTTTTTGCCGGCTTGCTAACGGTTATAAATCACAGTCGTTGCAACACAAATTTTTATAATAGCCTACATAACAATTTAACAAAACTCTTAACTACTAATAACAATTTCTTTACTTAGCCTAATGAAAGGGTGATTGATTAGTATGAGATGATTTAATGATGATTACAATTTTGAATTTAGATTAATACTTTCTGCTTAAATAAGATTGTTCTTTGGTTGTTTTTTTGGATTGAGGAAGTTAGTGATGCTATTTGGTTGGTAATTTTGAATAGGTATAAATTTTGTAATAGAAGTCTGCAGATCTGATGTGTTGTGATGACTAATTTAGTTGACTCACCCAAATGTCTTGGTGGATATTATATTTTTGATATTCTATTTTTAATTTTTTTATATACTGTACTTGATACTATTTCTTCTTGTTTCAATTTAGCAGATGTATGTTGTATGTTTTAAAAAAATGTCTGCCATAAACTCAATATCAACTGCTCTCCAACAAAGCTAGTAACAAAAACTCTCTCTACAATTGATTACCTTCTTCTTCCTCTCTTTTGCAACTATCTTCCTCTTCTTCCTCCTCGACATTATTATTTCTTCTTTCTCCATTTACATTTTCTTTGTCCTACACTTAAGCCTATATGGTTTTTTTTTACATAATGAAATCTTATTACTAATGTTTTGAAATGGTATATGAATATAATGGGCTGTGTTTTCTTTTTTTGTTTTATGATTATGAGTTTCAGGGACTGATGACTAATGATATGATCCCTGATATGATGTACCAACTGCATTATGAATAAATACGAATTTTTTGGTATCTTTACAGGTTGTTCTACGCGAAAGTCGCACAAATTGTAAGAGGATCTTTGACAGCGAAGTTGGAGTAGTCACACTCTCACAGTATTGAACGTAAACTAGACTCGCTTATTGCACGGAATTTACAT
>JAGFPH010000811.1:91657-112769 GCA_018207615.1 Philaenus spumarius
AATCAAAACCTTCCTTCAGCATCAACTTCTTCACCTTTTGAGACCGTTGCGAATCAAAACCTTCCTTCAGCATCAACTTCTTCACCTTTTGAGACCTTTGCGAATCAAAACCTTCCTTCAGCATCACGTTCTTCATGTGTTGAGACCACTGAGAGTTCTTCATACGCATCTAGATCCGCTCAAAACGAATATATGTGTCGATTGATGCATTACCTACAGTACTACGGACATGCAGACTATGTAAGCATCTAAAACATTTTTCCTCTACCTTAAAGTTTAATTTATAATATTAGTAACAACGGTATTTACTTTTTCAGCTCAGAAATGATTATTCACCTTCAGTTCATCACCGTGGTAACGCCCAACCTTGTCAACATATTTATGGGATGCCGAATCGAGCTACAACGCTAAAGGTTTTGGAAAATGCATTGGCCTCTCTCAGCATGATTGTACAAGATTTAAAGGTAGCAGCGTCGTTTTCATACTACAGAACATGCGGCACGTTTGCGCTCCATGTTTTTAGAATGATGAGGCAAGATTTGATAGACCTGACGGAAGATGGTATCTTTGCCTTACAACTATATGGACGTCCGCCTTCCACCACTGGTGTAAGTATTTTCTTAATAAATACTATTTTTGTTGTTTAAGAGTATATAAATACTAATGTTGTGTGTTTTTTTACAGCAAACAGAGTTGAATGATCCTCAACAGACACAGAGACCTTGCACTGTCTGCTTGATTAACGCAGTGAATATGGCTTTACTTCTCTGTGGACACGTGTTCTGCATGCAATGCGTTATCCGATTTAACAACAGATGCCCAATATGTAGAAGATGGATAGTGGACTACATGATTGTATTTCTAATAAATTAATTTTGTAATAGCTTGAATTTAAGAATTGTAATAAAATATATAAGAATAATCATATATAACTTAAAAGTTTTTTATTTTAATACCCTGATTGAGACAAACTATCAAATATATGAGATATCATAGTTCAGATGGTCAGTGTACATAGTCCAGATGGTGCAACGTGCATTATATCATCTTGGTAGGCTGCCATGTTGCAATCCGTTTCCTGTACAGTTAAACGACTATATAACGCAAGCGCGATTTCGACTCAGTAGTTAGAAGGTGAACACAACGATGGACGTTATAGAGGAGTTTTCTGGTGACGAGTTGCCTCGTCTATTTGCTGTAAGTTGATTTTAAGATTCATTCGATTACTAGTATATAGAAATCAGTGAGTTTGTGGCTTTATCAGTGAATTTGTTCTTAAAGGAAATCAAATACGGAGTCGATGAAGAGGAGAGCGAGGACAGCGACAATCTCTTTTTCTATGATTATTCCTCGGAGGAAGACGATGAATTACTCTTGGAGTGGGAACTCCAAGAGTACATGGAAAAGAGAGTAGTTTTTAATTAAAATTTTGTTTTATTTTTGAATAAATTGTTTTTATCTTGACTAAATCCTATAAATAATTTAAGGGCAAGGTTAGGTGGGAATACGTTTGCTGTGAAACACAGACAATGTAGAGTTATGACAAATTAAGTGTATAAGTTAATTATTCGAGAAATCATCTGCGTGCGTCGATAGCAGCGCATTCTGGTATAAGTTTTTAGTTGTATTTTTACATCATATCACTAGGGCTTAAATTCGGTCAAGTCCGGGTAAGATCCTAACTATAAGTTAAAATTATTTGAGCCATCATCTGCGTAAAAAGTTATGACATATACGAAGTGAAATAAATTACCAGACATCATCTGGACCAATGGCAGCCCATTATGGTATAAGTTTTTTTTAGTTAGGTTAAGATCAGACGAAGTGTGTTAGATCGATAGAAACAGTTATATAACAGTATTTTACATCATATCACAAGTACACTGTACCACCGTACGAGGTTAATGACGGCTGTTAAACTTATATACTCGACTAAAACATTCCGTACCAAGAGAGAGGCGACGTGGCTCAATCGGTTACGTCGTGGACTTTGGCTCTGGTGGTAGCCGGTTCGAATCTCAGGGATACCCATACTTTTTAAAAGAAAATAATTTAATTTAGAAAATATTGAAAAAAAGATGGCGGAAACCCGATGGCTGAAACAAAATGGCGGAGAAAAGATGGTGGAAACAGTGGCCGACGACCAGAGTTGGGAAAGTTAGTCTAATAAAGTAACTGATAGAAGTTAGAGTTAGTCGATCAAAAAAATAACTGAGTAGAGTTATAAGTTAGCCAGGAAAAATCCTAACTGAATAAAGTTAGAAGTTAGTCAGCAAAAAAGTAACTGATTAAAGTTAGAAGTTAGTCTCCAAAAAAGTAACTAAATCTTATATATAAAATTCTCGTGTCACAATGTTCGTTCCCGTACTCCTCCGAAACGGCTTGACCGATTCTCATGAAATTTTGTGAGTATATTGAGTAGGACTGAGAATCGGCTAACATCTATTTTTCATACCCCTTAGTGATAAGGGCTACGCCCCAGTGGCCCTCAAAGTTTCAATGTTAATCTTATGGAAGGTCAATCTTAAGGAAGAAGAAGAAAGATTTCTTTTGATTTTATCATGGGCACAAAAAACAGCTGTTAGTATGAAAAGCTTAAAACAGCTGATTTTGATCAACAACTGATTTGGATCAAAAACTGAATATAATTTTAGGTTAGGCCTACAATGAACATTTTTTTTTTTTTTTTAACAATGAACTAAAACACTTGGGCTAATTATTAGTATCAGGTTGATTTGTCTATCCGTGCAAAGCCGGGTCGGGTCAGCTAGTAAAGTTATAAGTTAGTCGGTTTTTTATTTACTTCAACTAGAAAAAGTAAACAAAATTACATATTGTTATGTTATTTTAAATATTTCCCAGGTATTGTTTAGAATGTTTGTGTCAGGTAAAACATTTGTTTTTATTTGCAAATTAAAAGAAAACGAAAAATCTACAAAATGTGCAAAGTACAGTAACATATAAATTATTTTTTAGACCAAACAATGGTAACTAGAATTGCAAAACATTAATTTATATAGGCTAGTAGTAAATAACATGTAGACTACTATAAGAAAATAATAACTTATTTACTCCCAAACAAACACTTATAATTTATAAAAGATATAAGATTTTTTATTTATATAAATTTAAAAGGGCCTAGATACAATTTTAAACTAAGAAAATATAATAGGTAGGCCTTTATGTAGATTTTTATAATTTATTTCTACTCATATCCCATTAATATATATATTAGAAATATATAATAATAAATATATAAGAAGCCATGACTTTAAAATGGCCCTTTTCAAAATATTCCTTTGCTTATAAATCTAACTCGTTAGAATTTCTATTTGTTACTCATTTTTCTAACTAGTTACAGAGAAGTTAATGCTAAAAAAAACTAACGAGTAGAGTTATAAGTTAGTCAAAAAACTAACTAGTTACTCTATTCGTTAGTTTTTCTATTCGTTAGTCCCAACTCTGCCGACGACCAGCAGGCGCCGGTGACCAGCAGCTCAAGGTCACCCTCAACATCTCACACACGGCTCTCACTGGTCAAGGTTGTCCTAAAACCCCGCCTTCTCTATTATGGTGCGCCTATTGAAGTTTGCACTTCAAAAACCTGAAGTTTTGACCTACCGGTACAGTATCTAGTCGCAGTATGTTTCCACTTTGTTAACATATATAAGTTAGTAAAGTCAAGTTGTTTTGCAACGAGCAGGTCAGAGGCGGGCTGTTGTAATCAGCTGTTATGGCAAACATACTGTAACTAAAGCTTATAAATTAGAACTTCAGGCTATTTTTTTTATGCTTTCATTTCTGCTATATCTTGTTGTTCCGGCTGTCCAAACGTGTTTATTTGTCAATTGCAGTCCATTATCGATAACATATCTCAATATGGGAATGTTTGATTATGACAAAGTAATAGTAAACAATTACCAAAAATTACAGTTAAGGTCCGGGTGTCCCACGAAGAGGTCCCTATTTTTGAATTGATATGACAGACGTATAGAGCGCGCTACAGACTTGAAATTCTACAGTCGTGACTAACACATATGTAAAAGAAATACCCCTGAGAATCAGTTAATTCTGACTGATCCAAACAAAATGGCGGAAAAACAACAAAATCAGCAATCATATTTTAAGGGTAAACCTACTTTTATTTAGAATAGGAACAGCTACAGCTGTTTAGACTATTTTAAATCTATCAGTTGACTGCGTGTATCCACAACAATGAACATATTTGGTAATAAACATTGGCATTTGTTATTAAGTTGCATTGTAAAGTGTCTTATGTACCATGCCGTTTTCAACTGATCAAAAAGTGAAATGTTGTTCCTGGGCTATTGCCTTTGAAAATGATTATGAAGCAATAAGGTGTTTTAGGGAAAGGTTCCCAGGTGTAGTTCCACCGTCAAGGAAATCTATTCGTAAGTGGAAGACTATCCTACTAGAAACGGGGTCAATACAAAAAATACCATAGATCCTCCAACATAGAAAATGAAGAAATCGTATGTGCTACTTTCATGGAATCTCCAAATACGCCTAATTCAGTAAGAAAGGTGGAATCTGCTACAGGGATACCGAAGTCATCTGTCCAAAGTATGCCAAAAAGAACAAAATCAAACATTATAAAACTCATTTAGTTCACGGACTGCTTGAAGATAATCCTGACAGACGATTGGAATTTTGTTCGAAAATAATTGAAAAGACTGACGTAGATAGCAAATGGCATGAAGGAATCGTGTTTTCAGATGAAGCGACATTTTATCGAACAGGAACTGTAAACAGGCATAATTGTCATTACTATAACACAAAAAATCCACATATCTTACAAGAAGAGAAATTAAAATCAACAGGTTTAACAGTTTGGGCTGCTGTTACCAAGGATGGTGTTTTGTCGTATGACATACCCGACAAACAATGACTGGAGAAAGGTATGCATCAGTTTTAAGCAATCACATAGTTCCTCATCTTTCTCAGCCTGAGATGAAAGACGTTTTTTTCCAACAGGATGGAGCTCCTCCGCATTATGCTAATGTGGCCAAAGCAGTTTTGGACCAAAATCTTCCTAAGCGTTGGATAGGTCGTGGCAGCAGCTTCATGGACTGGCCCCCAAGGTCTCCAGACTTGACTGTTTGTGACTTTTTTCTGTAGGGCTTTTTGAAGGAGAAGGTTTATTGTCATAACATTACGACAGACGATGAACTAATGAGGTTGATCGAAGAGGAACTGTTGTTGATACCTCGAGAGTTGTTCAGCAAAGCGTATGACTGTTTTCTATTTCGTTGTCATCAGTGCATTGCGATCGATGGACATCAGTTTGAATAAGGTTTATGGATCAAATAGATTTAATTTATTTATGAGTTACTTATATCTTTAATTCCCTAACGTTGTTTAGTGCTTAGTAACATCGTTAAAATTCAATAATTATGTTGTAACACTTAAGCAAATAAAACTATTTTAACGTAAAGGTACTATTTCTTTGATATCCCGCCATTTTGTCCTAATGTGTCAGAATTAACTGATACTCGTGTATTTCTTTTACATATGTGTATGTTAGGACTGTTGAGTTTCAGGTTTGTAGAGTGTTCGGTGCATCTAATATATTAATTCAAAAATAGGGACCTCTTCGTGGGACACCCGGTATTTGTTATATTTTTTGCACGAAAAAACAGAATACACTTTTTAAGAAGAAACACAGTTTTTATTATTTAATTTCTATATAAATGTCAAACTGTAACAAGTAACAATAATAAAAACGCATGGTTCTCCCTTTATATATATATATATAAAAAAAAACAAAGAGATCATTTCTCTTATAATTAATTACAAAGAGATACAACACTAGTATCTTTACATTATAATTCTGAGCAGATGACATTACTTTTAGGATAAACATGGCGGCCACTTTCAAATGGCCGCACTGTATCTATCTAGTCACTGTAGTTAGTAGTACAGTGACTAGATAGAGACAGTGTGGTCAACGGACGTCCATTTAGGCGATGAATATAACCATATGGAAACAGGCTATATTCACTTTGCTATGGAATTTCTTTAAATATGATTTAGAGTTTATGTTGAACCATGTTCTTTGCTTTCAAAACAAAAATTTAATCCTATTGGTTGCCTACTCTGACAGGTTTCAAATTTTAATAATTTGGGTTTTTTACTGTTAAATTTTAAACCATTTGTAGCAAACTAGTATGAAAATTTTACCATAGCTTTCTGAGGAATAGTCTGAAGTTCTTTCAAATTCTCAGCTTTTTAGCAATTGCAGTAGTATCATCTGCATACAAAACAACCCTGTAGTAACAACCAGGCCTTGCCCAGAAATAACGCACAGTATTTCCTTGCATGTGTGGACAAGGGTGGCCACCAAACTTGCTGGTCAGTAGACTTATATTCGGGACCATGATTGACTTCCACTTAAACTCTCCTACTGGCAGCCAGTACTTTACGAGATGTGTAAAGTGCAAGAATGGAGGGCGTCTTTTCAAAGGTCACGGATGTTGATAAAAAGTAGAGGAAACATTTAGTGAGGCTGCTAGTGAAGAGCTACAAGAAATATTACAAAAAAGTAAAGCACACTGAGTGAAAGAGTAGGTGGGTCAAAGAGAAAACCTTCGTGCTTGCTGAATAGGATCCTCTCAAGTGTAAGCCACATTTAAGAATGAGTGTGAAACTGTTTTGAACTCATGTGCAAGGTCCTTTACAAGCAATTTGAAATAACACCAGTTCCTGGCTAAAACCCCCTATAGTGCGTTTCGTTCAAATCGAACAGTTTTCCTATTTAAGAGTACATACGTGATCAGCAGTGCTATAAATCACGTTTCCACATTAGGGTGCGAACATTTTATGAGCCTCAAGTATGAAAATTAAAAATCCATCTCTGAGGTATAATCGAACCCCTTTGATTCCATCTATCTTATACATTTTAGATTCCTCGTGCTGTAGATTTCTCCTGACAAAGTGCACACACAGACAAAACTTCCCTTTATCTTTAGTTGAATCAATGAATGTAAATTTTATTAGTTAAAATGGTTATCAGACATAATACCTGAAACGTAATATATACCAGTACAGATTCACCGATGGGGTTGGTTAAAAGGTTGCAAATGTAAAAGAGGATGTGAATATAGAATTAGTGGTAAAGGATATTACAATATTCGTAGTTCCTGTAGAATAGAATGTTTAAAGTTGGTATTATCAAAACATTCAGAAACTGACAGCATAAACATCCTTATCACTGTAATATTCCAATGAAATTTTTCATTGCCGAGTTTTTAATAACCAATCTTTCATTCTTTTTTATGTTTCCTTATCATATTATAATATACTTTAATTGGTCAATTTTGGGAATATATCAAAACAAATTTGTGGGCTTAAACTACATCAAAATACCCACCTTTTGTCAAAAACCGCATGTTCCTAGGCCAAACAGGGGCCACATAATTTAATTGTTAATTAAAAAAGGGATTTTTGTTAATAATGTTTTATTACGACAAGCTATTTAAATTGCGTTTATTTCAAACAACATGGATGAAAATTCCTCACAAAAAAGTATATTGCTATTTTTTTGCTATTATACTTTTTGAGTTATTTCTGAAAAACCATAATTACATATATATATAATTCTTAATAACAAAAAAAGCTCAAGGTTATATTCAGGGGATACTTAGGGGCTTACTATTGAGCCCATTTGAAAGCGATTTATGCAAAAATTTCGGAGTTCGCACATATTGTCCTCATTTGCCTTTTTTAGAAGCACTACAAAATGGCCTATTCTAAACATCATCAAACTAAACCATAGTTAGACAAGACAAGTTGAATTTTAGAAACAAAACCATGGATAATTTTAAACTTTTTAGCATCAAGACAATAATTATCGAAATACAAAGTTCTGACAAAATTTGCTGGAATTAAACACTATTATCTTTATTTCTGAGTGTTTTTACATCCGGTTTAACACCCAAAAATAATTTTGGCACTGTAGGAATCAAATCCAGCACGAATCCTTTAGTAAGTGAGAGAGTCAGCTATTACTCCAACTGGCTATTCACAAATTTAAGTTTATAAAACAGGACTGTTAGAAAGTTAATTCCCCGGTAAGTATATCAATTGACTTGATATGGAGTGGTATTTCTTTGCATTCGTCATTTTGAGACCGGATTCAAATAGAGCTTTGAAAAGTAGAATAGGGATGTAAGGGCCTAGCAGGCCTCATTATTTTGGAAGAGGGTCAAAGTGGCTAAAAACCCCCAAAATTTGAAATTTTTGTTATATACCTGAATCAACGCAGAATTCAAAGTGTGTGACCGTAAGACACCTAATAGAGTGTAAAGTCGGGTTTTAATATGTTTCGGGAATATTCATGTAAATTATATTGACCAACTAAGAATATTTTTTTGAACAAAACTTAACTTTTATATATTATTTTTATATATTACATTTGCACGTGACATTGATATGCTTATCGGCCTGCCATCCCTCTTGTTTAATAAATAAATGACAACCTTCAAAAGTTATATTGTTGTAAAACATTGGTTTTCTCTTATCCACTAATGTCTATAAGAATAACAAAAAGGAAAATAAATAAACATATATTTGGCTTTTTTGTAAATTTTTTACAATATTTACAGTTAAGAGCATTTTGATCCAACACTAATAAAATTGAAATAAAAATCGTGATACAGTTAATATATTATACTTTTATTCAAGCGTAACAAAGGTGGAATTTAAGTTACACCATTTTGTTTTCATGGTTTTGCAAGAAAATGTCAACTAAATGACATTAACGCAAAACCTAACGCATTCTATATAAGTTACTGAATCTAAGATGATCTAGTTTCGAGCTGATACAGCTTCCTGTTGATCCTTAAACCTTTTCATTCGTTCTTCAAGTTCTGGTCTGAAATGCCGAATCAAACCCTGTAAAAATAAAAATATGATTAATACTGTTCAGAAATAAGTTTTCACTGTGCAAAAGATAAGGATTATGAAACTATTAATTTTAAGAAATTCTGTTTTCAAATCTGTAAACTACATACATTTAAGAATTTGTTTTCAAACTTAAAGAAGATGAAAAGATGGAATACTTTTTCGAGACTTTGGCTCGTATTTTTTTTAAATACTAAAAAATGTGTCGTTTTTGTCACGCACGACACGTTCCTGTCACGCTAGAAAGTTCAAAAGCTTTTCAACTCTCTGCAATAAAATTATAAAGATTTTGGCACCACCATAAGTTTTCTACGACGTCTGTGAGTGAATAAATCGTGTCCACAGACAGACAGACACAAAATTTTACCTCCACTTTTTACGACTTTTCTCAAAGTTTTCAAGGTCTCTGAACACAATACAGCAAAAACATTTTTTTAGAATTTTCGCAAAATTTCAATATTTGGGCATAACTATAACTCAACCAGTTATAGTTTGGTTACTGTAGCCCGTGCATCACTGAGGATGGCGACTTTGTCGTTGAAACGCGTTTGAGGTTAGTAAACGTATTTATTGTGAGATTTTGTGTTCAGGTTTTATTTTATCTTTGTAGTATTTATTACTTTTAACTTACAACTATAAATAATACATCAAATGAATAACTCAATCAGTTTTCCCTACAAGTGTTCAATGTGAGCACCACATTCGTCCACATTGTGGCATATGCGACCCGTAAAAAGGAGAAAATAAAGTAAATGCTAAATTAAAATATTTATATACATATATAAAGACACAAAGTATGAAGGGAATAGTAAATTAAGACATATACATTCTTATATATTATATAAATGAGAGACGTAAAATAAAGTAAATTATTATGATTAAATTACATTCTTATATATATATATCAATAAAAGATGCAAGGTAAATAAGTTTTAATAACAATTTAATAAATAAAGAGCAGACTCAGATTAAATAAATAAAGCAGACTTAAACTAAATAAATAACAAAATACATCGTTTGTAAGTAAACATCGAAAAAAGCGTATTATATACATACATGACATTGGTGATAAAAAGTATAAAATATAAACAATAAATAAGAACAGTGCACATTAAACCTGAACCTAAACAAAAAGAACAATATCTTCAAGCATTTATAACACAATTTAAACAATTATAAAAGAACCATCTAACGCAATCATGTACGGCACAAATGTCTGTAGTAAATAAAGAATAAATTCTAACGTTGGTAGTAGTGCTGATTGGAACGAGTGATGTAGATTTCCGTCTTGAAAGAGAACACTTACTTCTGAATAGTCATGGCGTCGAGTACTGTTGAATAAATGTTAGGTCCACATTTATTTTTATTTAAATGAGTTTTTTGTAATTTGGCATAGAATTTTGTAGCCTAAGCGCATGTTTATTGAGTGTACAAAGTATGTACACTTTGTCGTTAAGTTTCTACGAGTAATATGATATGTATTCATGACCATGTGGTTTAGAAAGATTGTGTCAGTGAAATGAAATTTGTGACTGGTGAAAGAAAAACAGTGTTATATGGGCCCATCGTACAATACGCAAGTATACAAATAAAATATTCTAAAAAACCTAGGTAATTTGAACTTTTTTGAACTATCTTACAATTCATTCTTTAAAATTTTATTGTCTGCAAGTAGAATAACTTTTATTATATCTTATGTCTCATTTTTTTTTTGTATTTTTCTTATGTTGTTTATATTGAATTGTAAAATTATGTCTTACGTTCTATGTAATTTGATAACTTTTTACTGTTGCAAGATAACTTACAACATGTCAGGGTAAACGTTTAGTTGTTCACCACAATGTTTTAACTTTAATTTGTCACCGCAATCCTACTTAGCGAGTACTTTTTCAGCTTGACGAACTTCAACCGAAATAAGATTTATTTTATCTAAAAGAAAAAAGAGAATAAACAAAGTCCAACAACGACATAAAATGTTAACCGTTTGATTTTGGACTGTTGGACTACTTGAGGCGAGTAAAATAGGAATAGTAGCTATGTGTGACAATCTAGTCAAAACTACTCAATTTAATCTCAGTAAGTAAAGTTGTCTTGTGTGTCTATCTTCAAAAACAGTTCTGCAAAAGAATGAAGATTGAAAAAGTTCCAGATGGACTAAAAGTTGTTAGTAATTATAAAGAAATAACTAGAGGAACGCTCAGATCGAAATAGCGAGATTATGTGAAAAAAATGGTGAAAAGGATTACTTGAATGAAATTTGTTTAAGGTTTTAAAGCAATCATGGCCTGGAAATCGACTTTAAAAATTACTTAAACTAGAAAACTTTGACAGACTTCACAAAGTTTGAAGGGATTTCAAGCTTCGGTGTCAGGTAGAGCATCTCTAACATTTAGACTAGACTGTTTGCTGAAAGAATCCATTATGTAAGACTGTAATAAAACAGTTTTTGTTGGTTTTAATGATTCACTACTGAGTATAATATCTTTAGAGCAACAATAGGTTTGATAAGTAAATACTTTTTTGTAAGAGTTTTTGTTTTAAATTTTAGAAATAATTTTAGTATTATTTATTTTTAAATATTCAAAATTATCTTAATACATTTTTTCAATTTTCAGTGATTATCACCTTACAACTTTCCAGGTACGAGATGTATTATTTGGCAGTTCGTTTTATACAAATATAATAGGACAGGAGTAGCACTCTTACCTGTACAGGCCATGCTGCGCCGTCACCCAAAGCGCAGATTGTATGGCCTTCAATCTGCTTACTTAGCTCCCATAACATGTCAATCTCTGCTGGCTGCGCATTGCCATCAACAAATCTATACATCATCTTATTCATCCAAGAGATACCTTCACGACAAGGTGTACATTGTCCGCATGACTCATGTTTATAAAACATGATCAGACGAGCAATGGCTTTAACAATATCAGTACTCTTGTCCATTACAATCAACGCTGCTGTACCCAAACTAGTCTGCGCTTGCACCAGTCCGTCAAAGTCCATTATTACATCCTCACAAACTCTGCAACAAAAAGACAAAATTCTTATTTAAGGTGGTTGACAGGACTACATAGAAAAGGTTAGGTTATTCAATAAATAAATATAACGTTAATGTATTTATTAAAGATAACAGCTCAACTTCTTGATTTTAATATTTGCATATGAAAATAACCTAAAATGCAAGTAAATAAATTCAAAAATTGTTTATAGATTATTTTTGAACATAATTTTTAATTTCCCTGAAGAGCTCATCGTTTACTTCCAACTATGGGCAAGCCAAATGTAACCTGTAAGTAACTTTTATGGTATCAATTTATCCTAGTGATTCCCTCTTGATCCTACACTAACAAACCAATTTTGACAACTAAATTTATTAGTAACTAGGTAAAAAAAAAGCATCCCAAAGTCGGCTGTTTTAAGATGGGTTAGTAAAGGTCCTAGGGCAAAAGGAGTCTCCAGAAATAGATATCAATAGGGTTTTATCCTAAAATCCAAAATTCCAAAAAGTGGTCTTATACCGATGAAATAAAAATGACATTTCATAATTTTTTTATTATAATTACATTTTCATTCATTTAAAACATTTCACACGAAAATCGGCCTGTTAGATATCAAGAAATAGGTATCAATATGGTTTTATCCTGAAATAAAAAATTCCAAAAAGTGGCTTTATAAATATACCGATGAAATAAAAATGACTTTTCATAATTTTTTTATAATAATGACATTTTCTTTCATTTAAAACATTTCACACAAAAATCGGTCTGTTAGATATCAAGAAATAGGTATCAATAGGGTTTTATCCTAAAATCAAAAATTCCAAAAATTGGCTTTATAAATAGAGTAAAACCTCTCTAATCCGAACCTCTCATATCCGAAACCTCCGATATCCGGCGTAGTAAAAAATAATAAATATATCTATCAAAAATGAATATTTTCGACTAAATACTGCAGTAGCGCATGATGTTTTTGAGTTGGGCTGTAAAAAGTAAAACAAAGGAATTCCGTCGGGACTCCCATATAAATCATAAATCACGGGTAACGTAAGTCCCAACAAGTTTTACCCGATTTCAAACAAATAAAATTATTACTTTAAAGTTTAAATACTTTTGTTACCGATCTATAAAATGTGTTATTTTTCTTCACAGTAGACACCCTAATAATTCTATAGAGACGATAACAAACGAATCAATAAGTGTTTGTCCTTGAGCCTACTCTAGACTTCTTGTGTACAAATAACAGCCTACGCATGAATAAAAATAAAACAAGAAGCGTTTACTTAAGAAAGGAAACAATTGCCTAAAACATTTTACTGGGGAAAATGTCTACTTACATAAAATTAATAATGTTTTACATTTTCCCTACTGATATTTATTGTTAAATGCTGAATTGAGTTAAAATACAGAGAATGCGGTTGCAAATACCGGAGATTACATTCACGGAGTCTATACGAGAACGGGCAGTTCTGACAACTGAGTATTTCTTGATATCGGTAATCGGTATCGAGTTTCGGCTATCGATTCTTGATACCGATACCAAAGCTAAAGTATCGGTGGTATCGAAAATCGGTATCGAGAATCGACCCATCCCTAATTTCAACCAATTTACCCATATTAAAAAAAACCTCTCTCAAATCCGGATTTTTTGATATCCGGATCGCCCGGCGCCACATTGATCCGGATATAAGAGGTTTTACTGTATACCGATTAAATAAAAATGAGATTTCATAATTTTTTTATAATACTTTTTTTTACATTTAAAACAAACAGCACAAAAATCGGCCTCCAATAAAAAGATCTCCATAAATAGATAGGCCTATTAATAGGGTCGTCAAACATTTAAGGCTGTGCTGATTCCATATATATATATATATATAACAAAGTCGGGTTTGTTACACCACTTAAAACTCAAGAACGGCTGAACCAATTTTTATAATCTTTGATTTATTGGATTTGTTTCCGCCCCGAATAGCAGAATATCTATTAAAATATAGAAAAAATACATAAATAAAATTAAACACACAAAATAATTTTAGGTTAGGCCTAGATTGATGAACTAACACAGCCATGTTATTTGAATGTATTTACATTCATTACCATAGCAACCAATAAAATAAAATAACAGATACAACAGTTGGTTCAAATGTATAATCTATATAATAAAAATGAATTGCTGTTCGTTGGTAAGAGCATGACTTGAGAACAGCTGGACCAATTTGGCTATTTTTTGTTTTAAAATGTTCGTAATAGTCCGAATTAGGTTTTTATGGAAAGAAATATTTGAAAATGTTCATATTCGGGTAAAACTGAACATTGTTTTTTCTATGAACTCAAGACCATAACTCAAGAAAACAGCTGTTCTAATAAAATGCTTAGTAACACATGTTTGTTTACATTCATTACTATAGCAACTTTACTTAGCAATTATAATCAGTTTAGTATGCTTCAAAACCAACAACAGCTATTTTAGGTTAGATTGACCAACTTAAAGCAAACAAAAACAAAAATCAATTAAAAATGCTTACTACATTTTAATTCAATTTAAACATGGGTTGTTACATAATACATATAAAACAACTGAGTTGGATCAAAAACTGAACATAACTTTAGGTTAGGCCTACAATAAACCAAATCACGTTTATTTGCAACCAATTGGGCTAATTTAGAATCAGGTTTTTTACAATTTGTCACAACTATCAGTTTTTTTAGATTAATTAAAAGCAAACAAAGTTTACTGTATTATCTTTAAAGGTTTACAAAATATAAACATAAATTTGTGTAGTATATTCTGTGGCATAAAAACCATTTTGCAATTAGATTACTTAAGTCAATGTAATGAAATGGAATAACTTTAATACCCTTTAAATTAAATCAAGCAATTGCTGGGTCCACTAGTTATTATATAAGTAAGATTTCTCTCAGCAATGCATTCTTAGCAGCAGTAAACTGTAAAATATGGCAATTAAAGTTTTCACAACCTGTTGAGTATAATTCCAAACTTAAGAACTATAAAAACTAAACTAAACAAAAATTACAACAATATAGCATTAGACTAGCAGCAAATGATTCAAATTTAAATATCTAAACCTAATAATTACTAAACAAAGTTTAAATACTACAAATAGAATATGTTCATAAAGATAAAAATTAATTTTCTGGCAAAAAATTTCACCAAATAACGTACAGTGAAAAATTTAAAACTCAAATTCTTTTCTTATATTATGAAAATAAAATATTTTTTTCATTATACTGCCTTACTGTCATTTATTAATTTTTCTCAATTTATTGATTCCATAAGTGTACCTGACTTCCCTAACTCAAAGCCACTCGGTACAAGATTACAAGATGCATTCTATCACACACAATCCAACTGCAAAGCACTAATATATTACATCTGATGTATTACGTATTACTTTTCTAATTTTCTTAAACCCAACAATATATAACACTAAACTAACTTTTTTGGTATTAATGGAGTAGATGATCCTCCGGGAATCACAGCCAATAAATTATCCCAGCCTCCACGGACACCACCAGCATGACGTTCAATCAGCTCCTTCATTGGGATTGACATTTCTTCTTCAACGGTACATGGATTGTTTACATGGCCGGAAATGTTAAACAGTTTGGTACCAGAATTACGAGGTCTTCCCAAGCCAACAAACCAGCTTCCGCCTCGTCGGCAGATACTCTGTAATACATCAAATATAATACGACTGGGAAAGTTTTATATTAACAATTCCATAAAAGCTACTGGTTAAATTATGAAAAGAAAAAGAATACTACCAGAAAATGTTACACAGATAGTAGAAACTTATAACTAAATTAATTAAAAAATGAACCAACTGCTACAAATTATTCAGTATGCAACTTGTCATGAGCATAAAAAAAAAACAAAAAAAAAGAAAGAATAGAATGCAGTCGTGGGACTGCCGACAGGAAGCAAAACTGTTATGAATATAATTCGGTGGTTATATTGGTTTAATCCGAAATGTGATCATTAGCAAGTTAAAAAATGTAGACATTTAAAAAAAATGAGTAAGCACTATGTCCATTTTAGAGGTACACCAATTTAACACAACTTATAAAATTAGGAATGTCCATTTCAGAGGTATTACCAACTAAACTATTTTAACCCAACTTGCAAAATGAGGGTACTATATCCATTTCATCGGTAGCGTGACGTGACTAAACCCATACAGCTATTAAGTTTAAGCCTTTGAAATACCACTGCCTATTTTATTTCGTCGATTTCTTCTTCTTTCAAGATGACCTGTTACATTCTGGTTTATATTTAGTGTAAACTAATGAAGAAGAAGAAATCATGGACGAAATCAAAGTACAATGCGTCTCACTTTAAATGCGTATCACGAGTTTGTACATTTGACTTCATCCAAAAAGTGCGAGATGCTATTAAAGAAGTTTTCACCTCAAAAACTTATAAAATGCCATTCTACGGGAATCGCCATCTTGTGATGTTATCTGATGTATGCTTTGGTTCTTTGTGAAACACAAGTAACTTTTCACTTATGATGTTAACGATGTTTGTTTTTACAAATAACTGTTTGTTCATAAAACCAATACTGCACACAGTCCAATAAATAGTAATTTTTATAAATACCATGAGGTCTTTATAATATAATATTCGGTATCAACTCAACAAACTTTGGAGGATTCGGATTCGATTTGAATTCGTAGACTTGAGATTCGGATTTGTAGGATTGAGATTTGGATTCGTAATTAGCCTAAATATATTATTCGGATTCATAATTAGCATAAAAATATTATTCGGATTCGATCTAGAATTTCTGGATTCGCACAGCCCTGATCAATTTACATAAAACAAAAAACATAGGTTTACAGTTTAAAACATATAACCTAAGAAAATATCAAAAATGAGACGCAAATTAATTTAGAATATAAAAAAAATGATTTTAAGAGCAGACTGTAAAATTACTATACTTTCTTATATTAAAATTTACCAAATTGTCAAAAAAAGTTCAAAAATATATCTAGGTTTTATTTAATTGTTTATATGTTATACTGTACTTGCGTATTTTAGATAGGTCCACAAAACACTATTTCTCCCTCACAGTTCACCAATTTATCACATTAATCCTTCGAAAATATTAATTGAATTTCAACGACGAAACGTACAAACTTTGTACTTTAATTATACTCAACTTTTAAACCATAACTCTTGTAACTCACAAACTTACAAAAAACATGTAGACTGTCTACATCAACCGTACTCAAAGCCACACTATTTTTTCTTGAAGGATTGGTGCCGTACAAAGCCTTCTTAACTATTCGTCACTGTTCATTCTGCCCCGCTACCAATATTAACTCTGTTCTTTAACTTACTGCAAACACCAGTGATATGTATGATTGTGTTATATATTTCTTTCATTTATTATTTCTTTAAGTTATAACTGTTCTGTTTATGTGATTATACCTGTTATTGATTTTAATACGCACTGTTCTTATTGTTTATGTATTACACTTTTCTTTTATCACAAATGTCCCAATATCATATAAGTATAAAGTACACTTTTATGAAAACGATGTATTTTATTATTTATTTAAGTTTAAATCTGCTCTTATTTATTTATTAAAGTCTGCTTTTATTTAATCATTAAAATGTTATTAAAATTTATTTACTTTGCGTCTTTTATATATATATATATATATGAATGTGATTTTATCATAATAGATTACTAGATCTTGCGTCTCTCATTTATATGTATGTGAATGCATATGTTTTAATTTAATAGACCTTCATACTTTTGCGTCTTTTTATATAATTTTACGTAGTTACATATATATAGTTTCTCGTTACATGGATCGCATGTCACAACGCATTCATGGAACTGCATATGATACATTACTTGAATGTAAGGGTAAAATGGGGCATTACAACCATTTACTTGAGGGGGAATCTACGCCAAAATGTAACATTTGTAACATAGGTGGATGGAAAGATGACTGGGTGCGCTTCGAAACGTAAAAACATTGATAGATTTGGGCGAAACTCATTACCCGGCAGTTAGTGGTCCAAGTAACTCAGATCTTATGTCAGATTTTAAAAACAATCATTGTAACCTAATATTCATTTCATCAATTTTTTCATTCTTGTGGGTGAATCCACGGATAACAAAATAACCAGGTGGGCGCTAGTATAAAAATAATTGTAAGCTATCTAAGTAAGCCTACTTACTGGAGCCACAGCGACAGTTTCAACATTAGCGACTGTTGTGGGACATCCAAATACACCAATGTCAGCAGGGAATGGAGGCTTCAATCGGGGTTTGCCCTGTTTCCCTTCCAAGGATTCAATTAAAGCTGTCTCTTCTCCACAAATGTATGCTCCCGCACCGCGATGCATGAAAACATCAAAATCAAATCCAGAGCCACAAGCATTCTTGCCAATTAAACCAGCCTGGTATGCCTGAAAATCCAAAATTGGATTACTAATTTAATCCAAATTAAATAAGTTCAACATTATTTCATCATTTCTCATACTAAATAACCTTAAATATTTTCCTTATACAGTACAACCTCGTTAAGTCGGACAAACCGGGACCGCGGCCGATCCAACTTAACAAAAATTCGTTTTAGCCGGAGAAAGAGCATAAAACATCAAAAAATTCAAATACACTGTATACTTACAATATTTTCCTTTATTACGGAGAAAAACACTTTAAAAATATTTACTCGTCACAATAAAACAAAAAACACATCTGTGGTCTGTACAGGTATTAAGTTTCTGTTACGTCAGCTTCGAGTAACATTTACGTGTCGCTCGGCAAACAAACTCGGTTGCGCAAACTCGTCGGAAATACGATCTCCGTGCAGTACGCTACGATTATGCACTTGTATAAAGCAATAGCGCTACCAAAATGTATATTTTTATTTATTACAAACCGGTCCGGGTTACCAGGAGGTCCGACTTAAAGGGGGCTGACTTAACGAGGTTGTACTGTATTGGATTACTGTAAGTGGATGTATTATTTACATTTAAGTAAGGTTTTAGACTTAAAGGCTTACCTCACCAATAGCAACTTGCATATTTGAAGCTTCGTTGTAGAACTCTCCTCTGATGTAAATATAAGCAGCCTTGGCACCCATAGCTCGCCCAGCAACTAGACATCCTTCTACGAGCTTGTGTGGATCATGTCTCATTATCTCACGATCTTTGCACGTTCCTGGTTCACCTTCATCAGCATTTACAACAAGATACTTTGGCCTTGAAAATTTAAAGTTAAACCAAATAAATTTGAAATAAAAGTAAAAACATATTAATCATGGATTTTGTTGTTTTTTAATTATTGGCACACAAAAAATTAGTGCAAAATTAGGCCTACAGTTATATTGTGATCATATTCAAATGCAATATTATAAAGTTTGTATAGGTTGATAGTGTTTAGTGTACTAAATATTAATATAATTTTTTGACTAGTTTCACTGCTCAACAAGTTTGATGTATAAATTGGTAATTATAAAGTTGATACATTGCTTAGAAAAGAATTGTAATCGCTTATTTTTAACTTTAAGGAGTTTAGATCACCGGATAAATTAACACAAAGGAAGTACGGGACAAAGTATTTTGTAAAAATGACAAACAATTGTGTAAAAACAATTCAAGGCTCCGTTTAAGCACAATCATTATTAAAACTTATACAACTATATGATTAATATATAATTGGTCTACGAAGATCGACCACATCATTCTAGTCTGCACGTTGAGAACAGCCAACGTTTCGGGCACTTTACAGATATCCATTTTCAAGGCTTAACAAAAGTGCCCGAAACATCGGCTGTACTCAACAAACAATAGTGATGCGGTCGATCTTCGAAGACCAAGTACATAATAGTATATTTGTGACCGTTGCAGACAATCTTTCAAAACTATATGATTTTCTACTCTAGCTTTTTGAATGTTTAAAAAATAATAATGATGTGTTTATAGTTTGAATAAAAAGTGCTATATTTACAAATACAATAAGATAATCTTTAAATTTTTAATACCTTTAAGTGAAAAATCAAGAACAAAACTAATATAGCCAGCAAGATTAAATATATAAATTTCTTTACATTTACCTGCCATCTGAAGGCTTATTCATAAAACTCCATTTCATGCCCGATGGGAAACCAGCCCCACCACGGCCTCGTAGACCAGAGGTTTTGACTTCATCTGAAATTAATTAAGAAAAACACATTCATCTATTTGTGAAACCAATAAATATTCCATTAAAATAAATTGATAACTTCGTTAGTAAAATCTACTACTTTAAAAACAATTTAAAATCATAACATACTTACTTAAAATATAGTCAGGTCCTCTGAGAAGAATTTCCTTGGTCTTGTACCAATCACCGCGCTTTAAAGCACCTTTCAACCGCCAGTCATGGCGTCCATATAGATTTGTGAAAATTCTATCTTCATCGCTTAGTGGTCCAAATTTGGTCTACAACACAACAAGAGTTAAACTGTACTTATTTAAATATTTTAAGCAAAAAACCAAAAAACAATAGTAAAATGACTAGGCCCTAGCCATAAAAAGTATAATCTTGATTTTAACAAAAAACTAATTGTTGTATTTGTGTTTTTTATCAGAAGATTTGATACAACACAAATTTTAGGTTTGATATCAAACTTGTCCTTTCCCTCTCCCTATATTTTATATTGGTGAACCAAACTATACAATAATATTCCATAGATGTAATCTAATCAGAAATAATTTACTTTTGGCATAGAAACGATTAAGCTAAACTTACTTTAGTCGGAGGTGCTGTTCCAGTAGTGTTACATCGTACTTGTGTGCAACTTAGAATTGGTGCTCCAATACTTCCTATAGACACAAAAACATACTGTATATTTTTATTTAGAATAAATATTTACTATGAGACAAGAATATGTACAAGTACCAAACAAAGAAAAGTAAAGTTATTATAACGATTTGAGCATTCCCAAAAAATGTACGCTTTAACTCTTCCTACTATTTTCTTTTATATAAATATATCAGGAGTGCAGAATACGTTCGAACGCCCAAACAAAGTTCGAGATAAATTGAGGCTAAGCTGGGAAAAGTTTGGCCGGGAAAATCAACAAAAAATAATTATTTTGGGGAAAATACAAAAGAAACTAATGAGAACAAAGATCAGCCTAATTGGTTTGTTACACACACA
>JAGFPH010000811.1:113169-136772 GCA_018207615.1 Philaenus spumarius
CATTGTTTGACTTTGATCTTTCACTCTGTACGTGAACAAACTGTGACTTCACAAACTCACAAAATGTTGACATATGTAACATATGTTAGGCTATACATATTTTGTTAGAGGGTTACCATAATTCTTTGAACCAAAATATGGACAAACCTTAAGATGACATCCCATCGAAGGTCCTGGCTAATGCAAAAGTAAACCAATAATTTAGGCCCATCTCTAGAACGGCTTAATGAATGAGTTGAAATTGTGCACGTCACTCATCAATGTAAAGACTTAGTTTGAACAAAATAATCAACTAGTTCCAAAAATCCGTTAATAAATGGCAACTTTAAACATTTTAAATGAAAATAACTTAAAAACAGTAAATTTTGATGAAAAAATCTCAAGAGTAAATTTTGGTAGCCCGTTTCATTTTCAATCAATGGTATAACCTAGCTATAAAAACTATTGAATAAAGGGTAACAGTAAAATAGCGTCCAGTTGGGTGCATTTTTTAACATTTCAATGATAGCCTACTCTTAGCAACGTGCACATTGACACTGTTTTATGGTTATCCTTTGTTTGATAATTTTGAGTTAGGTTATCAAACGTATTATTGGCACTTCTGCCACAATATGGCGAAGAGGCATGTTGTACATTTTACCCAAGTAGGCATAAGTTACTAATGCCTAATAATGAAGTACCTATACCTAGAATATTTATGCTAAAGTGGTTTGATGTATCGGTGCGAATTTATTATACAACCCAACGCTAACAGAAATGCAATAAAAAAAGTAGCCTGGAGTTCTAACTTTTAGTCTTTAGTCACAGTATGTTCACCTGTATTCAAAATTTAATAGGAGAATGTAAAACAAGGTCGTCGTCTGCAAAAATATCAGTTGAGGATCATATAGTAAATGTAGGCTGATGTTTCTTGCTATGGAGACAGGGTATGGGCAATTTTAGATTTCTTAATGTAGAGCCTTCAGCCTATAAACAATTATTGTTTGAAAGTCTACATTTGAAATACAGCTTAAACTAAACTTAAAACTGTTTAAAGATTATCACACCATTTCTTAGTTTTCATTGTCACTTGGATGACATTAGATTGAATTTAGGATAACCCTCAATCAACTCCAGGCCAGTTTATATAATTCAGAACATATAACATGGAAGGAAATTAATCACTTTATAATTCAAACCCATTTATAAATGGACAACTCTTATTTGCAAATAATAAGAGGTTACATAACTAAACCTTTAAATGTAGACAAGAGTCCTTCATATTGCAAACAGGTCACTTACTATAGTTTTATTTTGGCACCATACTGAAAACATCTAACAGTATAATGAACCTATTATAACAAACTACTAAATATAATTCCACTAAACTCGGCAATAAACGCCCTTACACTTACCAATATTAGCTTTGGAAATCTGTGCAAACCTCCCCAGTACAAGTGGGCCAGCCATTTTGAGAAATTAAACCCTTTTCTTCTTCTTCTCTCCTTTTTCTTTTCCAAATACCAAACAGCTGACATCATAACAGCTGACGAAGAGAAGAATTTAACACAAATAATCATTTTATTTTGATCATCTATTTATGTTATTTTATTACATTTATGTTTACCAAGTAAATTAATTGGTACCAAATGAAGATATTTTCTACACCAATTAGGATAAGCTTGTTCTCTTTTAATTATAAAATTGCTTCTAAACTGTTATTTTATTGTATGATATAAAATAAAAGGATAATTTTCAAGTTTACTTTTCTAGACCTTGAAAAACCAGTTATTTGGAACATTTTGCCATTAAGATAAATTTAATATCAACACCAGGAAATATTAAATAAGTGTGATTTAATTTTTAATGTCTATTTTTATTATTTTTACTTTTTTACTCCAATTTTAATATTATACTATTTACTATTATTTAAAAATAATTAGTCTTATCCACAAAATTGATATTTGATCGAGGATCTACTGAATTTCTTTTCTTATACTCAACACTAATAAATTCTAATGTCTGATAATGTAAATATCTGAAGGTTGCTGTTATCATTGATTAAATACCTAGGCTCTTATAAAAGGTGTTATCTTTAACTTTTTGTAATCATGTTTATGAGTTTGGAATTTTTGTTATTATAGTAATATTTGAGCGTACAGCCTACAATATGAATTTTAGTTCCATAGTTCCAAAAATATCAAGACTATCTTCTAATATAATTTTAATATTAGGGTGCAATCCTGGACCTATGACTTTACAAGGAACAAATACTTACTTAATTGGTACAGGAAAGAGGTAGGGCCTAGGTCTTAATTTGTAGTTTAAAAACTTCATTATTTGCAGAATACAACAATCCTATCTATAGATGTTTGGATAACAGGCGTAACTTTACTATTCGACTCTAACCTAATATTTTTTCAGACAACGACTTTGTTTTACATTCTACTGTTAAATGTTAAATACAGGTAAACATACTGTGACTGAATAGGTTAGGTTAGAACCTTTTAGGTATTTTTTTAATTATTATTTTTGCATTTCTGTTAGCACTAGGTTAGCCTAGAGTCGAATAGTAAAGTTGCGCCGGATAACATTTAGGCATAACTTTACTATTCGACTCTAGCTTAATATTTTTGCAGACAACGACGACTGTTTTACATTTTACTGTTAAATGTTGAATACAGGTAAACATACTGTGACTAAAGACTATAAGTTAGAATGGCGTAAGTAAGTCTTTTATTCGACCCTAGGCCTAGGCTTATTTATTAATTTGTAATTTCATTGTTAGAGGCACTAATGACTTTCTTACAATTTACAGTGCTTTCATTCGATTATTTTGTTTTAATTGAAGGAGAATCTTATTGGATACTGGAGAAGCTGCTGTTCCTGAATACATTGGTAATTTACAGAAAGTGTTAGAAGAGGAAAACTGTGATATTGAACACATCGTGCTTACACATTGGCATCATGACCATGTTGGAGGAGTTCCGGACGTTTTAGGAGTTACTGCATCAGGTAATTTTAATGGATAAAATGCTGTTTAGTTATATTTTATGTTCTTGCTGGAAGCATTTGCAGATATGCATTCATATAAACAACATGATAAAATCTTAATGCAAAAAAGAAATAAGTGCTAAAAAGAGATGAATCTATATTTTGTATTAGTAATAATAGGGGATTCCATGCCCGGCCTGGAAACCTCTTGGTGGCGGTGGATGATTTGAAAGGAAAGGGACACCGGGAGGTTTGAGAGGTATGGAAGTCCGGAAATTTGTAGAAAAATCGGTGCAAATTCATGAGTTCTGAGGCCTTTTTAAGCCTAAATATATGAGATAAAAACATATCTATTTGCAAAAAGATATATTGAAATGACTTAGAAAATCAATTATTTGTTTATTTATAACTACAAAAGTCCTAATCGTGACAGCTCGGTTACAACTAGGTCCCGGTAAAAAAATGGAGGAATCAAAGGCGAGTGGATTTCGCCGACTCATCCGGATGTTGACTAGTTGACTCAAAGTACCTTGCCACAGCTTTGCCTATGGAAATGCAGTCTTAACCATTTATGAATATTAACAAAACTAGTATCGCTTTTCTGTCAACAAAGTGAAAACTGAGCTGCCACAAAATTGTTATCAGGAAAAATAAACTATTTTAAGTGAACAATATTAATTTTATTTCTTACACCAAAAATTTCGATTTTCATGAGGTTGTATTATGATAAATTGAATTGTATAAATTATGTCTTGTTCTTCGTTATTTTTTAAATTTAAACTTCTAAAAACCTTCTAATTTCTGAAGAGGTTTCACATCGTTTGGAGATTATGTGTTCACTGTCAATGGTATTTCAAATATCCTTTTCGACACTCATAAGTATGAGTGCTTCAAGGTTTTCGTCGGTAAGTGTTGACCTCAATCTAGTTTTGATGATTTTTAGATTTGAGAAGACCCGTTCACATGTAACTTGGGACATCGGTAATGTCAAGAAATACTTATATACCTTGTACAGTTCTGAATACTGTAAAGAGTACATACTGTAGTCAAAAATAACTTTATATACACATTTGATACAAGGAATACAAGGATAGGGTATCATATGCAAAAAACTGCATCTTTCTAAACATTCTTGTTTAGCTAATAATAATAATAACTGATTTTTGGTGGTTTTTGGCTAAAAAGGGGGTTGTTTTTCAAAACCTTTTTTCGTGCAACTATACAGGCCTAATTTACATGTTTGGTGCAAATTTGTTCAAAATCGATAAAATAGTTTTCTCTCTAGCTAATAATAATAATAATATATATTAGTTACTCTCCTACTTTAATACAATTATGAATATAAATATGTTATTTATTTACTGTCAAATAATGTAGTCTCTATTTTTACTTTACCTTTTATATAATAATATATATAAAATATAAGTATGTAGTTCTAAGGCTATCAACACTGAATATGAATACAATTATGAAGTCACAGTTAATCTGTTTAATAATTTAAATATGTTTGTGAGAAAGTATGTGCCAGTTTCTGGTACCGTTTATTTTTAATAATTTGAGGTATAAAGGTAATTTAAAAATATGTTTTAGTAAATATTATGAAATTACAGAAAACAAATTTATTCCGATTTTATTCTGTGGTAATATAATAAAACAAAAAATAAAAAATTGATATGTATATAATAGAGAGATATAGAGAAGACTAGAATGCAGAACGTCTGCGTGGCCTTGTGGTGGGTGTATTTGAGAGGGGAACAAACATCCATCTGCTTGTTGTTAAAAATCTAAAATAGCCTATATATGAGACTTTTACCTTTTTGAATATGTATGTGTCCATATAATTGCCACATGTACAATAATTATGAAAGAGTAGCATTTTTAATGGTCATAGATATCCCACAGTTACGCTCGTTATGCTTGTCGAAACAGTGCCGAAAGTTATTGTGATATTCAATTTTGATTAAATTCGACCGTTTATTATTTTGTATATTTTGTGAGTGTGTAACTTACTTTATAAATTTATTGAAGTTTGATAAGTTTAAATTTTGTATAAAAGCTGCATAATTGATCAAAGAAAAATGTGAAGATATTTAAATCTTAGTATTAATTTTAATTAGTAATGGATCATTTCACACTAAATTAACAATAGTTGACTTAATTTTATTATAAAAATTGGTTATTTTCCCAATTTTAAGTAAGATGTTTTGTTGATGTAAAAAATGTTTCTAATGTTTTAAATTACGGATAATTTTCTGAGAGGCGAGGAGAGGGTATGAGTCATTGATACGCGGCCAAAACTTGACTAGTTAAACTATATTATACTGGGTGTCTAAAACTATCCTTACACTTATTGTTGCTCGATGTATATAATTATGTAAATAATGAATATCCATATTACAAATATAATAACAATTTTATATATTATTCTTTGTAAACAATTAATACTAAAGTTCCAAAATAAAAATATTTTCCCTTGTTCAACATAAATTATTATATTTCCTTTCATTACAATTTTAAAAATTTATTGAATTATATAAAATGTAATTATACTAGTATAAAAAATCTGTTATATTGGATCCACTATTTAAAATTTTTGGTATAAAATAATTTTTTCACCACACTACGATGTTTTCAGCTATTTTCGGAACGTCATTTGGAGGCCGAAAGTAGCTCTTTTCTGCCCTAGGGCCGTAAAGTCAGCTGTTCGTTTATTCAATTAAAATATGAACGTATATCTCAACACAATTTCGTTATGAAATAGGCCCATATGGCAATTGCATGTATTGGCAAATGATTCAATAGGTATTGCCGACAGACTAGTGGCACACACATAATTGTTATTTTCACCGTTGCCTAGCAACTGAGGTAAAACTGTACTTTCCATAGCTAGCTAGTTTATAACCTCAAAGTTTCATTTTCATGTGTGCTAAATAAATATTCTTTTTTAATTTTATATAGTGTTTATTTTATTGTGTAGTGTGGTGAAAAATAGCGTTCGCACCACGGCCGAAAGGGTTTTGCAGCTCTCGATCGTTTCAAGCCTGCAAAACCTCATTTTCGGCCCTAGGTGCGAAATATACTATTGTTAGGTCATCTTAATTACATTCTAATAACTATTTATGAATTTTTTAAATTTCCCTTGATTAAGATGCCAGGCCTGCAGAATATGCGTGATTGCCCGAATGAAGTTTGGGGGAAATTGGGACTGAGCTAGAGAAATTTTGGCTGAGGAAAAATCCACAAAAAATAAGGAAAATATAATTATTTTGGGGAAAAATAGATTAGAAATGAATGGGAGCAAAAGTCGGCCTAATCGGTTTGTACGATACATACACACCAACACACACACACACACACACACACAAAGTGTATTGTCTGCTCTCTGCTGTAAGTCGCACAGCGTTAATATTTAATTTTTACCTCACAAAATATAGTAGGGTCGAGCCGCCGATACGATATTAATCTTCACCGGACAAAATATTGTACGGCCGAGCCGCCGATACGATCTTTTTGTGCCGGTTGATGAATGGCAGTTTCCGGATTCTTGACTGGCGTTCAAATACGTTGGTTAAGGTATTAAAAAATTATTATGATACCGGTATGCAAATTTTGATTAGTTTCATACAAATGATATTATTCAAGCGATAAGAATTAAATCATATTAAACCAAATTATACAACGATACTTAATGCATTAGGTATTTACTGATGTTTTTAATTTTTTTTTACCGAAATTTTAAATCAGTCTTTATCAGTAAAATTCTTACAATGTGATGACTCATTTGTTTCCTTTTTCATTGTCCTTTTACATTGCGTAGATGGGGGGGTGGAGGGATGGGGTATACTGTTATCTGTTATATCTCATATCTTTTGTTTCGAGTTTTCGACCCCGTCAGTTTATAAGTAGCATGTGGTCTAGGTGGTTGTTTATTACTGTGATGTTTAAATTTATATAGTGATTTTTTCCGTCGCAATTGTTTATTATTGTGATGTTTAAGAGGCAATGTAGTGAACCATCGGAGGGTTATTAAGTATTATATTATAGGTTTCATAATATTTTCAGTAGTGACTGTGGTAGGTAATTCGGTAATTGAATTGGAACTAATAAAACATAACATTTAACTTTGTATTTACCACTTAAGTATTAGGCCTAATTTTACACATAGTAAAATAGCAATAATCAAGTTGTATTTTTTTTGTTTTAAACCTTTTGGGATCATCTGACGATATTTCACCGTAGATATTTAATTTCACCGTATTTAATGAAGTAAAAATAATGCAATTATTATTTTTTTGAAGATTTATACTGAAATTTATAATGAATATAATAATAATTATAAAAAATAATGTCAATAAATATGTTGAAATAGATAAACAAACTGTGTAATGTCCGGTGCATCTGTAGTGAATCAATCATGGGGAAATTTTGTGTGCTTAAACATTTTCTGCACCCCTGTAAGATTCTTTACAATAATATTTGTACAACAGGTCGACCATATTGGATCAGCCATTTTTAATTTTTTGTAACAAAATTATTGTTATTGAATCATCTTAATTATTTTCAAATAATTTCTATAAATTTTCATTACTTTTTTTACAGAAAAATTTTCTAGGCCATATTAGATCAGCTATTTTGAATATTTTGACATACAATTCAGATTCAGCAACCTCAAAAACATGTGTGTATAAATTTTGGAAAAAAGTGTTCATAATTCGCTAATATGTTTAAATTTGTTTAAAAATATTAATTTTTATTGTTTAAATAATTAACAAACAATTTCCAACCAAAACCAACTGGAGAACTTTTTACCTGCAGCCATTTACAACCGAAATCAAAAGATTTTGAACAAATAGCCTACAAGCAGGACAGATTT
This sequence comes from Philaenus spumarius, assembly GCA_018207615.1. Lineage (NCBI taxonomy): Eukaryota > Metazoa > Arthropoda > Insecta > Hemiptera > Aphrophoridae > Philaenus > Philaenus spumarius. The sequence goes on from JAGFPH010000811.1 coordinate 121,016, forward strand.
ATTTCCAAACAATGCATGTTTTTGAGCTTTATAAGAAGCTTGTGAGTATCAAATTAGACTAACCAAAAAAGTTATGCATGTTTAAATCAAGATTATTACAATCTACACTAAACCTCGTTTATCCGGTTTTGATGGGACCAGTACCACTACAGATAAACCAAATTTAAACCAAATATCATGGGGTTTTATATAAAAACAATAATCTCTACAGATCTATAATCTAAGTACAGAAAAATTAGTTCAGTTATCACAAGAAATAAGACAAAGAAAACTGATACTGTTTTTCAAAGAAATCGGTAATGTTCTTCTGCTTCACTGTCTGACATTTTAATTCTGAACACAATTAAACCACTGCACAGTTATTATTAATATTGAATTGTGATTTTAAAACTCACTACATTATAACAGAAGTAAACAAACAAGTGGCACTGATTGACGGTAGCGTCAGACTCACAGTACGTGAGTGCTGCTGTCAGGTTTGCCCACAGCTGCGCCGTGCCATACACTCAGTGTTACGAAACTGACTCCCTGCACGGGACGTTGAACTGTCGCAAACTTTTTTTTTTCTGAGGACCATTGCGGATAAACCGGAGTTCTGGATAAACGAGGTTTTAGTGTATTCCTTTTCTGCTAATAAATAATTGTAGTTGTCACTCATCTTCTGTTATTGTGTTTCAGATAATCACTATTTGTTTTAAATCTATCTAAACTTTGATGATACAGAAAATTAAAAAGTAGAATTTATCTGAAAATCATTATCAGTGGAAGTTATAAAGATAAAATCAAGAATTATAAAATTAATGTAGTAAGAATAATTTGACTTATTATTCAAACTCGATGCAGTTACTGGGCAAACTTTAAGTATTTTTAGCCTAATTATTATTTTTCTTTTTAAAACTTGAAAAATAAGAGAAAATATTGTACACAATTTCTTTTATAAGTACAGTAAAACCTCTTATATCCGGATCAATGTGGCGCCGGGCGATCCGGATATCAAAAAATCCGGATTTGAGAGAGGTTTTTTTAATATGGGTAAATTGGTTGAAATTAGGGATGGGTCGATTTTCGATACCGATTTTCGATACCACCGATACTTTAGCTTTGGTATCGATAGCCGAAACTCGATACTGATACCAAGAAATACTCAGTTGTCAGAACTGCCCGTTCTCGTATAGACTCCGTGAATGTAATCTCCGGTATTTGCAATCGCATTCTCTGTATTTTAACTCAATTCAGCATTTAACAATAATTATCAGTAGGGAAAATGTAAAACATTATTAATTTTATGTAAGTAGACATTTTCCCCAGTAAAATGTTTTAGGCAATTGTTTCCTTTCTTAAGTAAACGCTTCTTGTTTTATTTTTATTCATGCGTAGACTGTTATTTGTACACAAGAAGTCTAGAGTAGGCTCAAGGTCAAACACTTATTGATTCGTTTGTTATCGTGTCTATAGAATTAGGGTGTCTACTGTGAAGAAAAATAACACATTTTATAGATCGGTAACAAAAGTATTTAAACTTTAAAGTAATAATTTTATTTGTTTGAAATCGGGTAAAACTTGTTGGGACTTACGTTACCCACGATTTATGATTTTTATGGGAGTCCCGACGGAATTCCTTTGTTTTACTTTTTACAGCAAAACTCAAAAACATCATTCGCTACTGCAGTATTTAGTCGAAAATATTCATTTTTGATAGATATATTTATTATTTTTTACTACGCCGGATATCGGAGGTTTCGGATATGAGAGGTTCGGATTAGAGAGGTTTTACTGTACATGCATTTATAGGCTACAATTATAAATAAATGAAAATCAAATAAATAATGCTTTTAGTTGCTAGAATGTGCTAACTTTTATTTTTGCTTTGTAGTTAGTATTCGCATTCCTTATTTTACTTTGCAGACTGTAGAGTATGGAAGTTCCGACGGTCAGACGGACACAAAGATGATTTACCAAGCAACATAAAGTTTCAATACCTTCAAGATGGTCAAGTGCTTTCCACTATAGGAGCTTCCGTTCGGTAAACATAGTTTTGAACTTAAAAGCATCAATGTTTTTTTTATTATTCTTTTAAATGTAATTGCTTGAATTTTTTTTATCCAGTGTGATCCATACACCGGGACATACGACAGACCATGTAGTTCTCAACATGGAAGATGATAATACGTTATTCAGTGGAGACACCATTCTTGGAGAAGGCACTGCAGTTTTTGAAGATTTGCACGATTATATTCAATCTTTGTTATGCATTAAGAAGTTAGATGTTAATGTGATATATCCAGGTCATGGTCCAGTTATAAAGGTAATTAAATTATTTTATTACTTAACCTTTTCACTGCTATGCCCGTTTATTTACGGTCTGCCACTGCTTTATTGTAGTGCCTGTAAATGTTTACACTTTTCAACTTCATGTGCTACTCTCGTTTTAAAATTTATGAAATACTGGACTTAAGTCCTCCTACATCACTAAAAATAAGTGTGTGTTACACTATAGAGAGCAGAGCAATGGCGGTGTCTTATTTTGGACTTACTGAAAGCGATGTTACAGCGTTGAATGAGGAAAGTAAATGGTGATAGTGATTTAATAAGTGACATTGGTGATAGAGAAGAACCAGTTCTTTTTAATTCAGAAAACGTAATAGGTATATTCTAGATGTCATGTGTGCTGTTAACTCCCGCCCATGGGTGTATACGGTAGACTCACAAATATTTCAATGGAAAAATAATGTTCAATAAATAATTTTAACATATACAGTATTTAGCTCCCCACAAGTTTCATTTTGTTTTTCTGATCAACTAATCTTTTCCTGATGGAAAATTGTGTGTTGTCCTGCCTCCGACATTCCTAATTCAGCACAAGGGTGTTGCAACTGTTGTCCCAATACGACAGTGAAAGGGTTAGCTGCTGAATTTGTATTTGGTTATGTTCGTAATGTTTTTATCATCAATTTGAATTCACGGGACAGAGTTTAAGGATCAAGACAGGTGCAAGAATATATCGCCTGGATTCTGAAATGTTAAATAACTATTTGTTGTTTAAAATGTCAATAGAAAAAAAAAAATATAACAATGTTAGCCCAGTAATGTTAGGAAAATGACCTAAAAAACTCTTATAAGCTAGGGATTTGGTAATGTATGTTGTTTAGCTACTGTAATAACATACTAAAAGTCCTCGCAAAAAAACCTGTTCTTAAATTTTGTTGTTCAAATTTTCTTAAAAATTTGTTTGTTAAAAATTGCTTTATAACTTTCCTTAACAGTAATTAGTATTTTTTAACAAATTGTCAAAATTGTTTTAGAACTTGCATTTTATGGCTAAATGGTTAATTTTATTGAAAATTGCTAAATAAAAAAGTTGTAGCTCTTTTTGTGACAAACATTTTTTATTTGCATTTTTTTTATAGGATGAATGGGTTTTGAGTTATGGGTAAAAAACTAGTTTTTGGACTCCCTTTTCCAAGATGGCGGCCATATCACAGGTTTTTTTTTGTGAGGACTTTTAGTATGTTATTACAGTAGCTACACACAACATACATACCAAATCCCTAGCTTATAAGAGTTTTTTTAGATAATGGGGTAATTATTATTTAAAATGACTACACTACGTTTATATTTACCTTTCAGTAACTGTTCTAAGGTTAAATTATAGGCAAAAATCATTGCCATTCCTGTTGTTATTATTTACTAGGTATGTAAATTATTTTCCATTTAAGAATTGAGACAAAATAAAATGTTGGTGAAACGATTGTTTTAACGATTTAGTGTACTTAGAGTAATAGCACATTTTAATAAATTAAATAATACCTACTTTGGGCAGAATTTAGATTTAAACTTTTTACAGAATGCAAGTGAAGTTATACAATATTACCTGGACCACCGGCAAGAACGGGAAAACCAAGTGTTATCAGTGCTGTCATCTGTAAAGAATCCTGTGTCAGAAGCCGAGATAGTCGCAATAATCTATAAGGTATTTTGTGTAAATAGAATATAATTTGCACAGTTACAAAAGGTCACCAACAGGAACGTTTTGTTTCCTTAAAACTAAGTTGCTTTCCTCGATTGTAAACAGGACATTTGAAGAATATTTTTCTCAACTTTAGTTCAAACAATTTTAGTGAAACATTGTTACCAAACGATGTTGATATGAAAGCTTGTATTAAATTCATCCAATTCAAATCAATAATGAATGTTAATTCTCATATAATTGTTGATTAGTTTTAAATAATGATGATTGGGAAGTATGTTCACAAGCATACTTCATGCTTACTCATACTTATGAGGATTATCATTTTCTTAACCAATAAATTATAATTGTGTTTGATTATTTTCTTTGGCTACTGATGCATTAGAGTATAGGTAAGTTGGTTAAACATATGAAAATTTTATTTAATCATTTAAGTAACAGTTTTGAATATTTTCTTTTGATTAAAAATCTCGGTTGGTCCTAGTAGGTTACAAGAAATTCATAAAAAGTAGGAACTAGGAAAATGTATTTGAATTAAATTAAAAGTGAAAAAACATGGACCAAGAGCGGGATTTGAACCCAGGACCTTTACCACTCCATGGTTATTCTCTACCAACTGAGCTACTCTGATCACTCCAGATATTTGACGATGTTGTATCCAGAGGCGCCGACTTGTGAAAATCATTGTGGGGGTCCAATCGGTAAAATAATTCTACACACTAATGGCTAATCGCATATATTATTTCTCAAGGCCATTTTTTTGTCGGTACGCCATAACTTCCTTAATACATCATTAAGTTACATGAATGAGGCATCATTTTAAAGCTTTCCTTAACCGCTACACTGGAAAAATAGACAAACAACTTAAAATTCATGTTTTAATAACAAAAATTGATTAAAAAAACTTCTATATTATACTTTGTATGTTCCTAATGAAAGGCGCCATCTATTAACCATCTGTTTGACTAGCATGACGGCTGATAGTTAGATTGTTTACACTGTAAGATTGTATAGGGAAACTGTTATTTATAAACCAATGTAAATAAATAAACTTAATTAACAGGATTAAATCAACATGTTAAATCAGGTAAATGTAGGCCTACTCCGAACTTGCGAAATATTCGCACGGGTCAGCTAGTACCTAAATATAATGTTACGTGCAGTACCCACTCTGAAAACTGATTTATTTCTACAGACATATAAAATATAGAAGGATTTGCAATCTATAAGGGTAAAAAACTATCACACAAATTTAAATATTACACATTTTTAATGAAAGTAAATAGAACACTAAAAGATAGGACTATCTATACATTTTTTTAATTATAATTACTTGTTCGGACATTTGCCATCATTTGTGTGTTAAATTATCAAACACGACGTTTCGGGAATACAACGTCGTGTTTGATTATTTAACACACAAATGATGGCAAATGTCCGAACAAGTAATTATAATAAAATTCAACATCCATCATTAACAAACAATAACTTCAAACAGAGAGTATCTCATAGTCTATGATTCATATATTTACAAATTGGGTTTCAATATGTTTATGTCATAATTTAATCAGTCGTGAAACAATGCAGATGTTGTCCGTCGCATTGGATTACCTCTAATAAAGTTGTTCACTATATGCCTTAGATCCAAGTTGTCCAATACAGCTTGATGTGCACTAAGAACACCAATATTGTTTTGTTTTTCTGCCCTATTGTCGATCGCAGGTATGTTTTGGGCTGACGAAGTGCGCTAAACGATCTCGGCTGAAGCAGTCGTCGCAGGCACAATACGAAGGAGCTTCATACATGTATATACTTCTGGAAGAACGGTTTTATCAACCACCAAACATTTTCTAATGTCTCACATTGTGATCAATGGAATATTCCTCTATCTGGCGATGTCTTCTAACATTGACAGATGAAGCTGTAGTCTGTCAGACTTCAAGTCATTTGCGAAGAACTCCCGTGCTTTCTCCACTTTGACAGTATTTATACCATTGCCGTTGACAGCTGAGACACACGCCTTTTCAACCATTAGTATTTTTTGAAGTCCATTAGATTGATATCTCTCATTTACATGTGATTTCACCGTGTCGATCACTTCGATGTATATTCTTCGGAAGTAATCCACGGTGCTATTGAACTCGCGAAGGCTTGAACTATTAATTGCTCTGTGGCTGTTACATTTTTGCCAACTTCATATCTAATGATCTAGTTAGGTAGATTGCATGAGGTATACTATTATTTTAATAAGGCAAAAACAGCATTTAGCAGTGTTTGGCCCAGGAGACTTAAGTCAAAACGGATAAATTATAACTGTCTCCACGATAGGCCTACACATAGTGTGATAAGAGAAAGTAAAAACAAAAAACAACTGTTTAAAAAATTAATTGCATGCATGTTGTTTGTTATTAATTTTGTATAGAACCAAATCGTAACATTATAAAGGATATTTCAAAATTATAATTAATGTGCAGTGCGTTAATCGTACGAAAAATTATGTAGGCACATGCAAGACCAATCAAAACTCACGATTCAGACAGTAGTTGTCATAGTGTGGCCTGAAGTCATCAATTTTTTGGGGGAGCTGAGCCCCCACGACGGAGGCATTGTGGGGCTCGGGCCCTGTGAGCCCTAGGAGTCAGCGCCTATGATTATATCACTTGCACGGTTTTACTGCATTTATTGAACCAATAAACTGAATACCACGGAGTGGTAAAAATCCTGGGTTCAAATCCCGGTCTTGGTTCATGTTTTTTCACTTGTAATTTAATTAAATTACCCTTGCTGAGAAAGCGTGTAAGCAGGTAAATTATTACATATTTAAAAAATAATAAATAACACCACTGTAGACTGCAAAAAAGAATTAAAATTGTTTTCAATGTCGCATATGCAAAGTATTCAATTTATTGGTTCAATAAATGCAGTAAAACCATACAAGTGATTAACATTGACATTGACCAATATCTGGAGTGATCAGGGTAGCTCAGTTGGTAGAGCGTTAACACGGAGTGGTAAAGGTTCTGGGTTTAAAGCCCGGACTTGGTCCATGTTTTTTCACTTGTAATTGAATTAAATTAACCTTTGCTGAGGAAGCGTGTAAGCAGGTAAATTATTAAAAATTAAAAATAATAAATGTATTTTACCTTGAGTTTCAATTTCAATTAATTTTAAGTTTACAATTTTCAGTTCACATTGAAAAGTGAAATTATAATTTAGTATAACAGGTATTTCTGTAGTTGATAAAGGTTATGAGTATATGATTTGCTTTTATTACCTAACCTTTTACAGCTTGACATTATCTTTTCTACAATGGGGAGCAACCCGAAAACTTTCTAAATTTTAAATGTGAAGTTTGTGATTGAAGGATACTTGAATATGTTATATTGACTCATTTGAGTCTGAGGAAAAATTACATTTCCATATGAAAGTACAGTTTTTGAAGGACTCATTTAAAGGTGTTATTGTTTCAAATATGAATAGTATAACCATTATATATGTTGAAATAATTTTTGTGTTTTTTCCGCAGGGCCTTGATGAGAGATTGCAATTAGCTGCTGAGAACAATGTCAGAAAAAATTTACTCAAACTCCTTAAAGAGAATAGAGTGGTCAGAAAAGAAAGCAAGTGGCAGATATTAGGACCGAAATTATAAGTTATACGTTAAAGATAATATACTCAGTCTTCCAAAGCAATAAATATCTTTTGATCATTTGTCACATGAGGCTTACTTTCCGCTTCTGCAATAGGTGCTTTGTATGACTGGCTAATGTTACATACATTTAATTTACAGTACATATTCTATTCTACTCCCCAGCAGCTTGGTTTTTGCATGAATTTCAGTCGTTCACTCATGGCGAGTGAATTAGGAATACGGTAGTGACAACCTAATAAAGTTGCCTCATGTGGCTGAGGCTTATGTTAACTAGAAAATTTCTAGCACAAAAATTATGAATGTTTTAATTTGTTGCAATAAATAATTATTTTTGAAATTGTTTTTTTTACCACCCATTTTATTTTAACCACCATTTTAATTTTGTAATTTCCCAGTTCTTTAACCCTTAATTACTACGGACCGTCTATCAGACCGCGTGGGAAATTTCAACAGGGATTTCTCCCTCGCCTTGGAACAATGTATATCGCACTTCACAGTACCTTACTGACCTTGGGTGGTCAGTTGAGCAGTGGAATCGCACGAGTGAAATCGAAGCCGGTTTGTGAGTTATCGATCTGTTGCGGTCTGAGAAACGTTCCGTAGTGATTATACATACAAAATCGATCCTTTGAAATAAGAACACGTGCATGTTTACAGTTGAAAAATATGTTGTCCTTGTTACTATGGTACTCAACAATAACAGATATGTTGGTTTCCTTAAATAATTAAAACATAATTTTCATTTAAAAATTTGTATAATATATATTGCATGTTTTATAGTATACAATTAAGAAACTCAAAAAAACGAAATTAGATTTTTTTTTCTCATTAGGTTATTAAAACAAGGTTAAAAAAAGTTTGGAGTGTGAATGCTATTTAAATATATTTTTTTTAAAGTAACCACACATGTTTAAACAAAGCGGTCTGACAGACCCCTCCGTAGTAGTTATGGGATAAAAGACGTCCGTAGTAGTCAAGGGTTAAATTCAAAATGCTGACACTTGCAGATATAATTCAATATAATATATAATTTTTTTAAATAATAAAAATGTGTAAACAAAATCTATCCATTGTGGTCTTATTAAAAGTTTAAATGAAGACTTTCAACAAACATTGAAATGTTTTTACCGTTGGTACGACTTTAGTACCAAAAATAAATACTGATCCTGGTTTGTTTAAAGATTCTTGCTGTATTTCTTCGTACAAAATGTTTTAACTTTGTCGGTGTAGAATGTACCGGTAACGATCGAAAGAAATAAGTTTGCTGATATAGTTATTTCTGTCTGAAGGTAAGAAAGGAAATGTTACCGCACGAGCACAAGGAAGGCGTCTAAGATACTTCCTTCCCTTAAGAGACACATTTTCCTCCAGCCACAGTTTCAGTAAATAATTTGCATTTTACTATGGAACAAACTTTATTAGAACATGGACATTCATATTTACAAAAACAATTGAGGTTATGCTAAGAATACAGACATGGAAGTTTATTAATGCATTGTTGTTTCAGCAGTTGTTATACTAACATATGATTTAGCGGGCAGAAAAGTGCCCATATAAAGTAGGCAGGCGACAAAGCAAACTCTTTCCGCCCTCCCGATGATAAGTGATTCTTTCTACCCTATTAATGAGGCAGAAAAGATCTCTTAAAAGTAGTAGCTGGAGGAATTTTTTTTTTTACTTGTGAACAGGTAATTTCATTGGATTAAGCCAGTTACATTATATCAATTTTCAAATGGATTTTCACGTTGGTTGGTTGAATTCTAGACGATTTATTAAATACAAGGTGTGCACGATTGGCTTTATTCCCTAGAAGACTACATTAGAAATGTTTTTCATCAGCGTAACTTTTTTATAAAGTCTAAGCTTGTTATACATGTAAAACAAGGGCTTCAAAACATTTTGAGCTATTTGTTTCTACTCCATGTTGTTCTTTCTGAATAGAAATGTACTGGGTTATAAGCGAATTAACATAGGAAAGATGAGCTATTGCAGTGACCCTTACGGCGAGGCCTAAGGTAGTGAATGAGCACCGATCATGGTCTCCAGAACACGTTTTGGGGTGTTATTAAAAATGTTATATATGTATATATTTACACCACACTCCGCACCGCTGTGTACTGTAACCGCATTTTAAGTCCGATTTGGTGCAAAAGTTGGTTGCCTAAGTCGCTCAGACGAGTTCGTTAGCCAAAAAATCCAAGAACCAGAAGTAACTATTTTTTTAGACGCATCTTACTAGAATTAAACCTTTTGGGGGTTTTATGATCTATAAAAATTAATGTGGGATATTATTCTGAATATTTTGTTTTTTTACAACCTTCCTAGCTCGCTTGGTCCCCCAAAGTCGATAAAAACGTAAAATAACATAAAAGTACCCAATTTAAATCCAAATGAGCATCTTCTGAAATTCGCTCAACTAGTCAGCGTTCAGCTACGTTGGTCAAATTATTTCTTTCTCTAGACATATCAACAAAAAAATGTTGGTTATATTTTGATTGATTACTGGCTCACACAGTATATAGGACAAATTACATTAACAAATTATATGGAAGTGAACATTGTCCGTAGCATATAACGAGACTTCTTGATTTAATTTTTTTTTAAATAATCTTTTTTAAACTATGTGGACGGTGTGAATCTTTTAATGTTTTGTATATAATGGCTTTAGTGGTTTTATGTGCGAAAAAGGTAAATGACCAGATTAATCAACTTGGAAATAGCTTAAACACTTATTTTTGAAAAGTAAACAAAAGTATTAAATGTGATAAATCTCACAATAAATAAAAATTGCCATCAATACTTGGAATGGTCACAACTTGCAATACCATTAAACTCACAAGATATTAATTTAATATCATCATTTAATTTAAGATGGAAGAATATACAGATCATATAGACCCTAGTGTACGTACAAAACCAACACATTTTATTTTAACTTATTGAAAAACATAATAATTACAAAGAATGTTATCTCCTAGGTATATGTTTCGGAGGTGGCATTGCTAGTTCTTCTTCATCTCTATACCTCTGCCTTTGAATAAAACTCAGCAGATAATCCATGGTCACTGGATTTTTAATTGTATTACACACAGCTGAAATCAAAATGGCATTGAAAATATTGAGCATCATAATTACTGCTTTTTTATTTTTACCAACATAATATTACTAGGAGTGTCCGTGGACTAAAACGGAGAGAAGTAATTATGATTTAAAAAATAAATGTAATGTTTGTTGATGTAATTTCAAACAATCACAAGTTAATAATAATCCTCTTGGTATCTGTATTAAATAAAAGAAGTCATGACTGACTGACTGACTGACTGACTGACTGATTCATAATGAACGTACAGGTAAAACTATGATAGCTAGAGCCTTAAAATGTTTAGAGTACATTCATGCCACTATGTACAAGTGCACTAAGAAAAGATTTTGCAAAATATTGATTTTAAGCGTTGCAAATGGTCACAATAGGGGGCTTCACACTCATACCTATAACAGATAAAACAGCTTATTTGAATCAAAAGCTTAGCAACACAATTCTAGATGTGACATTTTCTAAACCAACAAACGTTTGTTGAATGCATTTACATTAATTACTGTAGCATTCAACTTACAAAATTGATAATCAGTTAATTATTTTTCGCAGCAAACAGTTTTTTTATGTTAAGTTAACAATATAAAGACAAACGAAAAAGGCTTATAATTCAAACATATTCATCATATTACAAATAAAACCGCTGATTTAGATCATAAGTTTAACACAATTTTAGATTAGACATATACTGAACCAACACATGTTTCTTGAAAGCATTTAGATTTATTAACATAGAAACCAAATTGGCAAATTTGAAATCTAGCAATTATTCTTCACAACCAACTGTTTTTACGTTAGGTAATGGTAAACACAAACATAGAAAAAGGCTTACTATATACCGGGTGTCCCACGAAGAGGTCCCTATTTTTGAATTAATATATTAGATGCACCGGACACTCTACAAACCTGAAACTCAACAGTCCTAACATACACATATGTAAAAGAAATACACCTGAGTATCAGTTAATTCTGACACATTAGCACAAAATGGCGGGATATCAAAGAAATAGTACCTTTTCGTTAAAATAGTTTTATTTGCTTAAGTGTTACAACATAATTATTGAATTTTAACGATGTTACTAAGCACTAAACAACGTTAGGGAATTAAAGATATAAGTAACTCATAAATAAATTAAATCTATTTGATCCATAAACCTTATTCAAACTGATGTCCATCGATCGCAATGCACTGATGACAACGAAATACAAAACAGTCATACGCTTTGCTGAACAACTCTCGAGGTATCAACAACAGTTCCTCTTCGATCAACCTCATTAGTTCATCGTCTGTCGCAATGATATGACAATAAACCTTCTCCTTCAAAAAGCCCCACAGAAAAAAGTCACAAACAGTCAAGTCTGGAGACCTTGGGGGCCAGTCCATGAAGCTGCTGCCACGACCTATCCAACGGTTAGGAAGATTTTGGTCCAAAACTGCTTTGGCCACATTAGCATAATGCGGAGGAGCTCCATCCTGTTGTAAAAAAACGTCTTTCATCTCAGGCTGAGAAAGATGAGGAACTATGTGATTGCTTAAAACTGATGCATACCTTTCTCCAGTCATTGTTTGTCGGGATATGTCATACGACAAAACACCATCCTTGGTAACAGCAGCCCAAACTGTTATACCTGTTGATTTTAATTTCTCTTCTTGTAAGATATGTGGATTTTTTGTGTTATAGTAATGACAATTATGCCTGTTTACAGTTCCTGTTCGATAAAATGTCGCTTCATCTGAAAACACGATTCCTTCATGCCATTTGCTATCTACGTCAGTCTTTTCAATTATTTTCGAACAAAATTCCAATCGTCTGTCAGGATCATCTTCAAGCAGCCCGTGAACTAAATGAGTTTTATAATGTTTGATTTTGTTCTTTTTGGCATACCTTTGGACAGATGACTTCGGTATCCCTGTAGCAGATTCCACCTTTCTTACTGAATTAGGCGTATTTGGAGATTCCATGAAAGCAGCACATACGATTTCTTCATTTTCTATGTTGGAGGATCTATGGTATTTTTTTTGTATTGACCCCGTTTCTAGTAGGATAGTCTTCCACTTACGAATAGATTTCCTTGACGGTGGAACTACACCTGGGTACCTTTCCCTAAAACACCTTATTGCTTCATAATCATTTTCAAAGGCAATAGCCCAGGAACAACATTTCACTTTTTGCTCGGTTGAAAACGGCATGGTACATAAGACACTTTACAATGCAACTTAATAACAAATGCCAATGTTTATTACCAAATATGTTCATTGTTGTGGATACACGCAGTCAGCTGATAGATTTAAAATAGTCTAAACAGCTGTAGCTGTTCCTATTCTAAATAAAAGTAGGTTTACCCTTAAAATACGATTGCTGATTTTGTTGTTTTTTTTTTCCCGCCATTTTGTTTGGATCAGTCAGAATTAACTGATACACAGGGGTATTTCTTTTACATATGTGTTAGTCACGACTGTAGAATTTCAAGTCTGTAGCGCGCTCTATACGTCTGTCATATCAATTCAAAAATAGGGACCTCTTCGTGGGACACCCGGTATATCATAATTCAAATACCTATCACTATTAAAATTATACCAACTTTATATTTTCCTAGGCATATTTAACCAGTTTTAAATACTGCTTTATCGTAATAATACTGCCTCTCTTCTATATAAAAAATCCCTGCAATAACGTAGAGTATAGAATAATCTGTTAGCATTTACTTCGCCGCAGGGGTTGGCGAGCAGGGGGCATAGCCCTCTAATATATAAATGTAAAAAATATTTCAAACTAAGCATAGTGCCGGAAATAAGTGATTTCAAACGTCTGTTTACGAATACCAGTAATCTTATTTTAATCCTGGATTATCAATAGGAATTAATTGTAGCCCAACTGGTTTCATTTAAAACAAGAGGTCCAAAAAATCAATGATTTTATTACATAGGTAATGACTATTCAAAATCGATTACTAAAGCCGCGGTCACACTAGGCTGTTTAGCAGTCTCTACTAACTAGCCGCTGGTAATATCGCCAGCAGGCAGCGGAGAAAAAGAGTTCTCATTAGAATATGCAAGACTAGTTATGACAATTTTTCTTGGATTGTTTCATTTCTGTACGTATCACAAAAGTCTTTTATTTTCAATGAAAACAAACCTATTTTTAGTCTTCGTTGCTGAAGTTTTTGTAAAAAGTCACTATATGCTGCATCTTTGGCATTTCTGTTAGTGTAGTCTGCAGAATAAGCGTAATTTTGGCACAGGCAAGGATAATTTTGGAATAAATCTAAAAATTTTATAATGTCTTTGTCCGACCAGTTGTTTGTGTCAACCATATTCACTTTATTCACGAAATGAAATATTATAAAATATAAAGCAATATACAACACTACGTGAAACCAACACACGTCTTATTCACCAGGTGCTAGTGAGCTACTAGGGGTTCACATTGGCTGCCTGCACCAGCGAGGAGGTCACGTGACTGCTAGCGGATGGTAGGCAGCGTTAAAAGGTTAAACATATTTGACTTCTGTTTTCGGCTAGTAAATACTAGTCCGCTGCCATTATCCAGCTGCTGGTTCTGGGTCAGACTACGCTGCTTGCTGGAAATATTACCAGCGGCTAGTTAGTATCTGCTGCTAAACAGCCTAGTGTGACCGCGGCTTAGCAAAGCTTTTAAAAAAGCCAACAATAGGCACAACAAACTATGGAAAAAACCATTAACTACTGTGCAGGTTCCACATGTACAAGGCATTTTGGAAAAAAATACAAGAATAAATTCAAAATTGTTGATTACAACAGTTTAGAAAAATTCGAAAATAATTAAAAATTTTTTGTAAACCGAGTCCCGTTAATACAAATTTAGTTAGTATAAACATTATTTACAATTTACCTTGCCAGTGTAGATTGCTGTGTGGGAAACATCCTGTTATTTAAGAAACGTTTTTCGTAGCTTAAAAAATGAATATCTACAGGCGACGTAACCGTTCGAAGATCGTTGAACACGTCAAAATCAACAACCATACTATTATTTAGCACTCAATTAACAGAGTTTGCTATCTAGAACAGGTTAGGTTTGGTTTGTAGTTATTCAATTCATCTAATATAACTTGCCACTTGTCTGTTTGCAAACTTTTTACATCTATTTCATTTAGGCAATAAAACAAAACATACTCACAGGAAGCTGTATTATAACTATTTGGGAAAGATTTGTCAGTTCGTTCTCGCATGAATGTCCAAGAATTATTATCATATTTGCATTCAATAATCTTGTTGTCTAACTCTTTGATAGTCTTTGAAACTTTCATTGTAGCGAACGGTCTATCCAACCCTCCAACATATAAATTTCCAACTTTCTTTGAAACAATCCTGTGAAAACAATAAATTATATTCACTTTTTTTATGTAAAACATTTTAGAGTAAAAACCTATATAGAATCAATATGACAGGTTATGCATTATGCGGGGCTTTCAAAATGAATATCGGGATTTTAAGGCTTTGTAGTATTTATTACATTTATCTTACAATTATAAATAATATATTAAATAAAAGAGCAACTAAAAACAGTTTAGTTGGTACACCGGTGCGCATGCTCTAGTCGCAAAGATGGCGACTAGTGAACAGTTTGCAAGAACTGAATCTGTAGTTACAGTGCAACATGGGTTCCGTATTAAGATCAAAAATGTAATCACTTGGGATAAAAACATCTGTAGATCAGTTTGAACATCAACATCAGTTTGAAGACACTGGATGTATGGGACCCATGAGTGAACTGAAGAACGTGTTGACGAGTGCGCAGCCCCAAGAAATCAGTTCGGAAGGCTAGTCATCAATTCACAATTCCACTGACATCTGCGTGGAGAGTTGTAAGGAGACGCCTACAGATGACGGTTTACGTGCCAACTTTGTTGCTGCTTGATGATGAAGATTTTCTGGATCGTGTCGTCTTCAGAGATGAATTGACATTTTACATAAGTGTACACATGTGAACACTCATGATGACAGAGGTTGTTTCGCATAGCCTCCACGTTCGCCCGATCTGACACTATGCGTTTTTACCATTAA
>JAGFPH010000811.1:141772-166073 GCA_018207615.1 Philaenus spumarius
ACAAACGTCATAAACAGTTGCTTTGTAATAGTTCGGGAATGAATAATGAAAAGCATGCACAATAGATGTTTTTTGAACTAAAATTCGACTAAGGGGAGTACTCCAAGATGGATTTGTTCTACTGTAATTTGTTATAAATTTGCCTGCTATTTCGTTGAATTCAATTATTATATTAATTTTTTTATTTCAAAATTTATTTGTATTTTTTTAGGGGTGAACTAATTTTATTAAAACTGAATAATCAGCTGTAATGCTTACTTGACTTTTATTTTATATCCATAACTGTGATTGCATTAATTTCTATCATCCTTTAAATGAACTCCGTCATAGGAAAAGCGATGATCGTATGATGTTTTAGTTATTTTGATCTCTTGGAAGGTTAATTATGAATTGATTTCTTACTTTAACCATTCATAACTTTTTTCGACAATTTAATTTAATTTCACACATTTTTATTTTATTTTTCAAAACCTTTGATACGTTGTATAGTGTTTGGTGCAATCAAATGACTCCTGTTTCCTAATGAAAATTACTCTCTGAATGAACCGAAACAATAATAACACATTAGTTAAGAATTTTCACCCACTCAGTTAATAATATATCAGATATTGATATCCTGTTGAATAACTTACTTCGTTACTGGGCTGAAAAATTAGTCCATCAGGCTCATGGCTAAGTTGTTTGCTGAATTTTTCACCTAACAAACTGCCAGCTGTCTCAACAGGCCAAAATGTTTTCAGTCGAATACTAAATGGTTCTAAATCCTTACGAATACGTCCTTCACTAATAGCTTTGTTTCTAGGTCCTACGATATCTACCTGAAAAAATTTCATTTAATAAGTTTTTGCTTGAACTTACAACAGAAATCTATCCAAAAGTTATGAATTTCTAACTCTACTAAAAAATTCTCTTCAGACAAAAATATTGTACATAAACTAATAGAGATGATTAATGATTTGAAGCAGATAATTTTATTCCCAGAAAAATTAAACAAAAGAAAACAAAAATATACTGATTTGATTTTTTTTACTAAATGGTAGGTTTTGGCATACAGATAACAAAAATGCTAACTCCTCAACCACACCTCATTGGTGAATCCCATTACGCCCACATTTAGGGTAAACAATTTTGATTATGTAAAATAACTTGTTACAACTCCCGCTATCAAAAAGACTCTTAAATTCAAAGAACCAAAAATTTCATATTGAAATATATAAGTGTAATTTATCCGTTTTCTTTTTTATAGAAGTAATAGCGCCAAAAATATGGATCAAATCCTGTGTGAAAAATTATCTTTATTAAAATTTGCCTCTGTCTATTTTAACACTTAAACAATTAATTGTACTATTAGAGAAACATTGCTTCATAATCCTTATTAACAGGGTTTGCACTTGTTGTGGATCGAATTGCACTACCGTGCATGCGACTATCAACCCAATAACAATTTTCAAGATACCGACCTCAAACTGTAGTTGCAAATTTATCTGTATATTTTTTAACCCTATGTCCGTACACCAAGTTTTAAGATGATACCGTAAACATTTTTGACTCTGGAGCATTAAGTTGAATGATAAAACTTGCAAGTTTTTGCACTTATACATGAAAATACGCAAGTGATTTAGGAAGATAACATTTTTATTTTTGCTTAGCTACTTAGCACATTTATTAAGGACACTTGTATAACCATTTTCATGAATTTGGAATTTTTTGGGGGGAAATCCTTGAAACTGGAGCTATATAAAAGAAATTGACAATTTTGCTAAAAAAAAAAAAACACGAATGTTCATAAGCTAATGTTCTGGTCTACAGAGATCGAAATAGACACGACCAAATCCAATAATTTAAATTGTAGCATTCGTTGTAATTTCCCCATTAATATTTAAATAATAAAAATTTAAAACAAATTTACTAACTAAAAGAAACAATATAATATGTAACACCATATGTTTGACTTATAATACAGTAAGCCTTTTGTTTGCTCTTACCTAATCTAAATATACTGTTAGTTGTGAAGAATAATTACCTGATTTTAAATTTGTCAAATTGGTTGCAAATAAACGTGTTTTGGTTAATCGGAGGCTTAACCTAAAAATTAGGTTAAGTTTCTGGTCCAAATCAGCTGTTTTATTTATAGTATGTATAACAACCGATGTTTGAATTTAATTGTAATACAGTGTAAGCAATTTTCGATGATTTTTGTTTGTGATTGCTTTTAGTTTATTAATCTAACCTAAAAAAGCTGTTGGCTGTGAAGAATAATAAACTGATTGAAAATTTGCTATGTTCATTGTTATGGTAATAAATGTAAACAAATATGTATTGCTAAAATTTTGATCAGAACAGTTCTTTTATCTGATATAGGGCTGGGACTGAACCTCAAATTTTTATGGGTTAAAATATTTTTTTTTGCAAAATCCTTTCTCAGTGTGTGTGTATGACACCATAAGAATAAACCTTTACATTTTTGTAAGTAGTTTTTGCTTTACGTTAATTATATGTCAGTCAGGGCAAAGCCTCTTATATACATAGATTAATTTACTCTCTAAGCCTTCTTGGTAAACATCGTTTAACTTCAATATAACAAATTATTAGGCTCTATACTTATGAAGGCAGAGTTAGTGTACAATCGTAACATATCTATTCCCCAGCCTAACTAGTTACCGGTTTAACAAGTGCTACTAAGTCTTAAAATTCAACTTATACTTAATCAACAAAACAAACCGCGATTACTTACTTCTATATACTTCAGTCTTACAGGAAACTGCATATTTGCAACCTCATTTCCATCACATTTAATAATGTCATATGCCAAATAACGAGGAATGTCTTTTCCTTCGTGTTTATCAATTACCATTTCCTGAAAACAACCAACACCAAATCAGATAAACAGTGATGGAATAATTTGTTCATATTTACTAAACATAGAATTACAATAATTACTATATAATCATAAATTTAAAAAAAACCTCGACAAATAAACTAGAAAAGAGCTTCATATGGCTGGACAGATTTTCTTGAATCATAGCTAAGAACACTCTCGATCAAGTCAAATCAAAATGGGTTCATCCGTTTGGGGCTACGATGCCATACACAGACACACAAGTTAAACTTCACACCCTTCTTTTTGCATTGAGGGTTAAAACTCTCCTCTCTATGTCTTTAATATAAATCCAATTATGCATGCCACCTGATTGATGAAAACCCTCTTTATTTTTTTAAACATGTATGAAAAAAAAGTAAATTCAGTAGAGTCCCGATATTTCGAGTCGAATGAGACTGAGACTAGCTCGATTGTGAGAGCTCGAATTATACGGAATATGCAGACGTTAAAATAAAACTACCATTTATAGCCCTCGTATAACCGCATGTCATGCCAACGACAGAGTAATACGCAGTAGCAGGTGCAGTACTGCTTCGGGTTGTTGTTCAACATAGCGCAGCGCTGCATCCATATCAGCGATTGAACAAATGTCGCACACAATATAGTAGTGGGACTGATTTATTTTTAAACACGCGCCCGGATTGGTATCGAGTGACCTTGTAAGAAAGGGGTGGGGAATATAGCAATGGTGAGAAAAGTTTGTTTCTCTGGTATTTTTGTATATTGAAGGCACTATTTGCAGCTCGAATTACACTTTAATTACGACTTTAATCACCGGGACTCTACTGTATTACTGAGAAGTTAAAAAAATATACATTAAAAATAGGGATGGGTCGGTTCCATTTTTTTTTCGGTTCTCGGTTCCCGGTTCTAGAGTCAAATCGGTTCTCGGTTCCCGGTTCTAGAGTCAAATCGGTTCTTGGTTCTATTTATTGTTCAAGGAATTTAACAAGAATTTCAGTGTAAAATTAAGATTTAATTTGAACACTGAAATGATTACGGTACTCAAGTATGTTATTTACAGATAATTAAAAAAATTGGGTGTGCATGACCACACAATAAAAGTGAAAACTTCTATGCGAATTTTACAGCGTGTAAAATTAATATTGATTAACTACTGGATTTTATTAACATTTTATTTCTTGGTTAATAAATAAATAAAATAATTACAATTATTTTCAAATTTTTAGTTCGGTTTGCTTTTAAAGCGTATTATTTACATTCTTATTTTTTAGTCTGGGGACCATGATCAGTGCTCACTTATTACATCCAACAAAATTAATGAGCTCCCGAAGTTTTTGTATATTGTCGTGAATCACCCTGTATGTAAAGTTTTTAATGACACCTGAAAACGTATTTTGGGGACCATGATCAGTGCTCACTTACTACACCCAACAAAATTAATATTGCATTGTCATCGGTCCTTGATAAGTGTGCAAAGTTTCAAATCAATCTGACGTTTTGAAGAGGGTGAAAATCACGTCGTGTTCTGGGGACCATGATCAGTGCTCACTTACTACACCCAAAAAATTAATATTGCATTGTCATCGGTCCTTATTCTACATATATACTATACACAAGGATATATACAGCCTATAGAAGTTTTCACTTCAATAAAAGTATTCAACTAAGTTAAATTACGGACAAAAGTCACTCTTAACGTCTATTGTAAAATATTGCCACACTTTCGATGTCATTGATGAAAAGACTAGCCTACTCCGGTTAAGTTTCCACATATCCTCAACTAACTAAACTTAATCAAATTAATATGTTAATTCAGTAGAGCGTCGATTATCTGAAAGCAAAAATGTACTGTAAATAAATAAATACATTACAGTACTACACGTAATAATTCCGAATTTAAAGTTTTTTACTCGCATAATCAGCCGATTTGTAAACTTCAGGGAGTTGGTGCACTCAACGGAACAGCGGTCGCTGTTGAGTCAGCCGAGCGCATGGCCGACCGCTGCTGTCAGTCGTTAGTGAGTTCACAGTGATTTTAATTAGGTACCCGAACAAATTGGTTATCAGAAGTCCCTCGGTACCAATTTGTTTCTAAAAATCGGCGCTCTTCTGTATTAACTAATTGTGGTAACTAAAACAAAATGAATAAAACTGAAAACTGTACGTATTTACACACAGCGTTATTAACTTGATATTACTTTATTCTAACAAGTTGTTCAGACTTCGGCGGGACTAAACTGACGCCGTCGAATGAAATTTTCTATGATTGAAGTTCCGATTATTTCTGAACTCATCCGAATTGAACGTTCAGAAACAAAACATTTAATATTCCGAGCGTTAACACAATCCTAGTCAATCGTAAAAAAATATTATGCCTAATCGGATTCCGAATAATTTTATTTGACACTTTTTCTTGCGTAATTATTTTAATAATTTATTATTATTTCTTTAACTTTTATCAATAATAAAGGGATTATTGATTGTTATAATCACTGATAGTAAAAAAATAATAATTTAGGCATAAATATTAATTTACAAAGGCTACATTATCTGATGAAATGAGTGCATCAAACCGGCATTCACGTCCACCATCGCCACACGATCGAGCTAAATTGCAACGTATGTCGCGTTCAGATAAACTAACGCGAAGAGTTTAGTTTTATAATAACCGAAAATGTGTGAATATTCTTTTTTCTCTTTTGTTTTGTACCACTATAAAGGGGTCGTTTCAATTGCCGAATTCACGTCAATATTCGACATCAATCGGGTCCGGTTCTAGAACCGACTTTTTAGCTCATCGGTTCTCGGTTCCGATTCCGCGAAGAACCGGCGGAACCGAGAACCGGTATCGGGAACCGACCCATCCCTAATTAAAAACAATTAAGAGGGTTCTGTACTTGGCTGGAAAATTATTTTTTACGACGCAATGGTGCTGCGTTTAGCATTCTAGACTGATAGTATTTCGTAGATTAGTCGCTATGAGTTAATGGTAAAGTAAAGCACTGGATACCGCTGCATTTTGTTAACAGTTACAAGTGTTTTCTTTGTGTAAACACATATAGCCGGTGCAGTGTTGCCAATTAGTTGCACTTTTGTATTAGATTTATGCGCTGAACTTAGACTTATAAGTTTATAACTGATGAGAATATTGTTATAATTACTAAAGATGAAATATATTATATAGTTAGACAATCAATCAAAAGCCTACTTTTATTGGTAATGACCATTGTTATGAGTGAAAATACGATGGAAAGTTCAGTACCGTATTTTTTATATAGTGTAGAAACAAATCTCCCGGATAAAATTAAATTATGTATACAACTTGAACTTGATACCCAATAAGAATAATATATTCCGTATAACATTTATTTAGCAAATGGGCTGAACATAATAATATTTCAACAACAAAATTTATAGGCCTACCAAAAACAACGAAATACTATATATGATACTAATATAACAAACATAACCTACAAAATACTATGGGCTACTACTGTTGACTACATATAAAATTAACAAGGACTAAATGTTTAAACATAACGATCCAATAATAGGTTACGTTCTAATAACTTCTGCGATAACATTAGATACATATTCGAGTTGAGATATCAAGATACCGACGAAGCAAAACTTATCGAATAATTCCCAGTAGATGTAGATGCGCAAGGAAAAACTACTTCTGCGCATTCGCACAACACTAATGCGCTCTACTGGAAACACAGTAAACTTCTTGCACATCGCTATCGCGATTAATAATGTAAGGTACTGGAAAAACTGTTTTTTAAATTATAGTTTAGATGAAAACTACTTTTTATTGCTATGCAAACATTATTAAAGAAACGTACTTCCATTTATAAAAATAATTTTTTAAGAGTTTATAAGCAATGAAGTATGTATTTCTATGATTAGGTAGTAAAGTTTTACTTTATTTAAGGTGTTGTTCATCATATAACACCGATTTAAACTGTATTTCTATGTTAAAAAAAAGCCAACCCTAAACTGTGTTCATATGTTCACACTCCAAACTGCAGTGTGCTTTGTTTTAGTATGAAATTAAATGTTAGTTTTTTTAATACGTAATATGTTGATGACCTCAGAAGAAAGAACATTCTGAAGATACAGCTAGCTATTAAATACATCAAAAGCATTGAAACAATGTTACTCTACGAAAATAAAATACAAGGTAAATGTAATTGTGACAGAAGTTCTCAGATCTCTGCAGCAACTTGCAGCAAATAGATTATTTTACAGTATGATATTTTCATGGGAATGACGACTGATTAGGACAGAGATTTTTTATTTAACACAACTTTTACATAACTTTTACTTTTATATAAAAAAAAAAGAATTTAATTGTAAGCGTTTATTTTAAATGGGTGCCATTTAAAATATTCACTTTATGAAAAACTAGTGGACCCGGCAATGCTTCGCTATTGCTTGATTTACCTAACCTAAAATTATATTCAGTTTTTGATCCAAACCAGTTGTTGATCAAAATCAGCTGTTTTAAGCTTTTCATACGAACAGCTGTTTTTTGAAAATCTTTCTTCTTCTTCCTTAAGATTAACCTTCCATAAGATTAACATTGAAACTTTGAGGGCCACTGGGGCGTAGCCCTAATGTCCTAGGACTTCGTTAAATGGCCTAAAACCTTCCCAGGGTTAACCTGTGTTACTATGCAAAATTTCAAAGCAATCGGATGGACGGTTTGGTAACGCATAAAGGACAAACATACAAACAGACGGACATACATTGAATTTTATATATATAGACTACAGGGCTCTGCCTCTGCTCACCAGTCCTAGTAAAGCAAATACAAACAGACTATTGTTTACTATGATATTTTCAGGGAATGACAATTGATTAGGACAGTATTTTTTTATTTTTATATAGAAGAGAGGCAATTTCCGAGTTATTAAATATTACCAATATGTGATATGGTAAAGTAGTATTTCAAACTAGTCAAATAGGCCTAGTAGAAAATAAAGATGGCATAATTTTAATAGTGATAGGTGTTGGACAAATGATATAGTAAGCCACATTCTATGTTTCTGTTTGCTATTACCTAACCTAAAAAAACAGGTGGTTGTGAAGAATAATCACCTGAGTCTAAATTTTGTTGCACACTTTCAAGAAACGTGCGTTGATTTAGTGTAGGCCTAAGCTGAAATTGTGTTAAGCTTTCTATCCAAATCAGCTATTTTATTTGTAATATGTAACAACATACGATTGAATTATAAAACACTAAGCCTTTTTCGTTTATTTTTGGTTTTTATTTTGTTAATTATGTAAATTTTCTAAGTTGGTTGCTATGAGAGTGAATGTAAATGCATCCAACAAACGTGTGTTGGTTCAGTATATAGACCAAATCTATAATTGTGTTGCTAGGCTTTTGATTCAAATCAGCTGTTTTATCCATTATAGGGCTGGGAGTAAACGCTTGTATTTTGATAATTTTCAACCCTTAAAATCAATATTTTGCAAATCCTTTCTTAGTGCACTTAAAATACAGTTTACTGAAATACAGTTGCAACATCCGAGTGCTGAATTAGGACAAGTCATCAGCAGGACAACACAGTATTTTTCGGGAAAGATTAGTTGATCAGAAAATGAAATTAAAACTTATCGGCTGCTAAATTTAACTTTTTTTAAATTAATCAACATTATTTATCAAATTTAAATTAATTTTTTAAACAAAAAGATTACTTTAAATAAATATTATTCTAAAATTTCTTAAGTTGACCAACATTCATTCAATTTTGTATTTTTGAAATTAGCTAGTTACCGTTTACAGGGTGTCTAGTGATAAGACCTTTTGAAATTCCCTGACTTTTCCCTGACATTTCCCTGACTAAATAACGTTTTCCCTGATCAATTTTTGAAAAAGCACAAACAAAACCATGCTAATTTAATTTTAGTAAATCAATCAAGTTATATTAGTGAGCAAATCAATTTTTAGGGAATTAATTAAAACAGTTCAATATTTAATACTATCTATGTTAATGTACCAACCACCAGCAGTTGCAAATTACGCATTTATGACTATTGAATTACTCAAATTATATATTTTTACATTATAACAAAAGAAATAACTACAGTAATTGGTTTTTGTAATCCAGCTACCAGTACAGATTTGCATTGAATATTTAATTAATTGATACGAAGATACCCAAATTCGAAAACATTTAATAATAAAACTAACATTTTTAGAAATAGAACGTTAGAAAAAGGTTTCAAAGTCATATCACGGCAAGTGCATTGGAACAATCTGCCACAATCACACGCTTAACTTGCCGATAATTGTTTTTATGTATCAGAATATATAGTTTTCTTTTTGATTAATTTAGAAGTTCATCTTATCTTTAATGTTTTGTAATGAAATTACCTTCAAATTGTCTTCAGTCCTGTTTTTTAATTAAAATTGTTTAACAATTTAATATTGTTTATTTTCTCAATTAAAAATTGTATTAATCTATGATTTTAAATAGTTATTTTTAACTATTTTCCTTAGAAATGTTATTTTTCCCTGACCTTATCCAAAATTCCCTAACTTTTCCAGGTTTTCCTTATTTTCCCTGTTGCTAGACACCCTGCGTTTAAAAACACATACATATCATTGGCATTTATGTCACTACATTTGTGTGATTTGTATCAGAAACAATGTACTGAAGACATCTATTTGTCTCAAAAGCTATTATAGGCCTACTTGTAAGATAAGAAGTCACTCGAAAATCTAAATAACCTAATAATTCAGATGTATAGTTTATACAGCTTAATAAGTCTTTGAAACCAACACTTGTTTCAGTTCTTTGACTATATAAACTTGTGGATGAAATTCATTGTTTTTTCACTGAAAAATTTGTTGTGTTTCTTCCATACACTCCTCATGCCCATGGGCGGAGTTATCGACACACGTGGTGACTAGAATTTGCTTATTACGGTTTTCAGAATTTAATAGAACTGGTTCATCACTACTTCTAACTTTACTTATTAAATCATTATCATCAGTTTTACTTTCCAAAGTACTTACTAACTCATTAAACACTGTAATATTGCTTTCAGTAAGTCCAACATAAGACGATGCCATTGTGTAAAACAGTGTGCGAACAACACTGCATTCCATAGTTTAACACTCATACTTATTTTTAGTAATATAGGAAGATTAAATTGCAGTAGTTCATAAACTTTTTAGTAGAGAGCAGCACTTATCAGGGCAAAATGATACAAGCTATACGTTTTGAAATAAGTGTAGCACATGAAGTTGAAAAGTTAAAACGTTTGTACGGGCATAAACAACATAGCAGTGGCAAGATGTAAATAATCGAACAAAGCAACGAATGGGTTAAATTCAGACAGCTGAGCAAGATGATCCGGAGCGCCCGTTTACCTTCTAAAGTAGCGTTAAGTCTACTTACTCCATCAAGAAGAGTATCACAGAGGTGTCGTTGAGGTATCTTCCTGTGAGGAAACTTCAACCCAGATACTTGGAAGACACTATTATCCCTGTCCAAACAATAGACTTCTCCTTCTTTTAGTATCAACATCATATACCTGATAACAGCAAAATAATAAAATACAATGATTATTAAAATATAACTAAAATTCATGTTATTTTCCAAATACAGATTTTATAAGTGCCCGCATTATGTAATCGATGGATTATAAAAGGTTATTCACTGTGTGAGACTGGATACTTTGATCCTGTAAAAGACCCTCAGTTGATCATGTAAGAGGGACCTCGAATACAAGGACGAACTCTTATCTGTGTAGACAGAGGTAACAACTATAGGGTACCAAAAAAATATTAGAAACTCTCTTAGTTTTTGAAATGTTTTCCTGAAATTCAACTATTGCAGTAGTTTTTTTAGATGCACCGTTTGCTCATATAGTATCCAGCTTCATCTTAGTTAAAGATAGTCCCTTCTTGAGCTTTACTAAGAAATAATTTGTACAAATGAAATGTGAATATCGGGTCTATTTTAAATTAAAATATAATTTAATATACAGGGTGTCCCGGAACCGTCTGGAACCACTTTCTATAACTATTCCTTATTTAAAGATAAGATAAAAAGTTTCAATAAACATTGGTCCGAAAACATTTGTTTTTTTTATAAAAACTTAATATCTTTGGAAGTAGATAAGATGCTGAGTTCAAATTTGGTGTGCATATTTGTTATGTACACTTTCACCAGGGTAAAAAAAAAATCAAGTGTCTTTTGTATTTTTAAAAATGGAAGACGTTTAAAATGTTGAATGTCAAATATCTTTAAAATTGTTTACGGCCGCCATTTTGAAAATATACAAGACCCTGTTCCGATTTCTTTACCTTGGTAATAGTGTATCTTATATTATTTACCTTAGGAACAATTGTACAAAGTAGTTCCGGGATATCATGCATATAAACGGCTAACAGTTATTTCCTGCAACACCTGTTTCAAGAGTTCTACTAAGCCGATTTTAATAATTTTGGGATTGTGGGAAAGCGTTTCTTGAGTACATTCCAAAATAATTCTAATTCTCCACTGTTTTCTTATTGAAACCCTAACAAACTTTTCTTAACTTCTTTCTTGAAGTCACAAATTTTTAAAAAAACATTCTTTAAAAAATTGTCTATCCATGCAGGTTTTTACGATTTGTACTGGGTTAAGAGAACATTCGGATTTACATTTTTAAACCTCCAAAATCATTACTGCAAGGAAGCAAAATTACCCGTGACCCTTACTTTATGACCTTGGGCTACAAAATCTAGTTTTGAGCTAATGTTTCTTTGGAAGCATTTTGTAACTGAATCAAGTTTCATCAGCATTCAACACTTGACAAAGCTGTAAATTTGCATTTGCAATTAACTTTTCAAATTTTCACTGGTAACCTTATCATAAGACAAAACTTCACAACCTACACCAAATTCACAAACTCCGTGTCGATCTTTCCATCATGACAAACAACCAACACTTGCAATAAAATCCGGGTCCCCTTTTAATTTTTCAATTAAATTCGAGCCCGATTAATTGTAACGTTACACTTTATAGCGAAACACGTTCACATTCCTGATCACGTTGTTCGCTAAACCAAATATACAAGCCTAAGCTTTTGTTTATTGTTTTTTTAACATGCTTCTGTTGCCTAAGCTGTTTTAGCTAGTTATTTTGGCACAAATTATCTTCCTTTCCGTTTTACCCAATCAAAATTATTTAGTTTTGCCGCTCCTAAATCATTTGCGAAATTAGTTGATTTCCCTGCATCAATAAGAAACCGAGCTTGGAGTTTTCGCTCCACTATCACAGTCATTTTTTTCTGTTTAGTTGCTATTTTAACACATAAACACTCACACTGAACAGTATATAAAACCAACAAAACACTCAACAAAACATGGTATAAGTTTATTTTATATGTATAAACTGATTGCTAAAGTGAAGGAAACGAAAGAGACTTTTTAAAAACAGTTGTAGCGAGTGAGACGTAAAAACAGGATCCGTACACCGACTTTTTTGTCTGCATTTTTTAATCGTAGCCAACTGAAGCCGTCAAACCCTCCCATTTTTGTGAAAAAATTTATTGGTAAATCCCTTTTTTTGTTAATCCGGATTTAACAGATGTCCGAACAAGCAGGTTCCGGATTAGCGGGACTTTACTGTAGGATACTTATTTTAAAATTACTATAATTACAATACCCTGTTAATCTGTGTAGGTTGGTTTTGTTTCTAGTGCTACTTCAGTCAAATTAGTTACTAGTTTACATGAAAAGGATTACTACATTATAATTATGACAAAGTATTCCTAAAAGAATATACTTAAAATTAATTTTGAAGCGGTTCCTAATTTTATAAACCTTTCTATCGACCTAATGTGTTCTTTTAATTTTGTCCGAGATACACTATGCTGTACTATGTAAATACTTATATGATAAAATTTACTACAGTTGCTGATTTAAATTACAGTCAATATCAAAATACAGTCGCTTTTTGGCTATGCTGGGTTACTTTTATGATTTTGTACCTAAATTACTTTAAATTTAAAATGTTTTCAAAACATCTGCAATGTCCCCACTGTTTTCCCCTCAACTTTCTTACAAAGCAATAAAACTATTTTGGAGTGCTGCTTTTGATTAAAGGATTACCTTGTTCCATCAGCCTTCCAGGATACTCTGTAAGGTTTCTTCTGCAATAGATTTATATTGTTCAGATCCATTGAAACAGGCTGGCTTCCAGGAAATCCACCACTACAACAAAATTTAATACATAAGAATTACAATATTCCTTTATTCATAAAAATTGTTATACAGCAAGTCTAGAAAATACTGTCCCAAATTTCACCAGCTATTCTGTAGATGAAAATAAGGAAAAAAGCTTCAATAAACATAGGTTGGAAATGCTTAGTTTTCGAACTATCCACCAAAAAACAGAAAGTTCTTTTGTATGTTTTAAAAAAGGCGGCTATTTAAAATTTTTAATGTCAAATATCTTGAAAAGTGCTAATTTTACAAAAAAGTTTTAGGCAACACAAAAGTGAATTTTTTATTGGCAAACAAAACAGTATTTTTCCAATACCTTATAAGATAACAGAGTTATCGGCTAAAAACTAAAAACATTTTCTTGCTAGTTGTCTTTATATATACAACATAAAAACAAAATATTACTATGCAACACAAAATATATTCAAAGTTTTGTTAACATATTTTCAGTAACAACAATAATAAAGGAGGTTAAACTGAAATAAATATCATACAAAATTTGCACTAACTAAACAACAATTTGCCGTGTACAGTTGTTACATAATTAGGTAAATGTCTCATTACTCAGTTATTTATTATCCGACCGTAGCAAATAAAGTATGATTTTGTTCGTCTTAAAATTCTACATTTTTTATTACTGGTAACATTTTTTTATAAAAATTACGGTTTTCGTGAAATTTAAAATCAAAAATTTTAAATGGCTGCCATCTTGAAACTGTTTAAGATATCATAACGAAATTTTATGCACCTGTTTGACCTACCAAGGTACACGTTCGTGCCAAATTTGAAGTTTCTATCTAAAATAGTACTCACGTTATAAAATAATTTGTAAAAAACACAGATGGACAGACAGGAAACTAGTCATTTCAGACCCATATTTATATGACGTTTTGTGATTGCCTTGACCTAAGAAACAAATACACAAAATTTTTCCAGGGAGTTTGTAAACGCCCTGTATAGGTTGTCAGGGCAGTCCACTAAGAAGACAAAGTATAAAACCCCATAAAATTTTAATGGAATTCAGATAAGTAATGTTGTTGTTAGAACTATAAATAATCAAAGAAAAACTCAAAATACACAACATATAAAAGTAATAACCTTACCTACTTAGTATTAACAATGAAAAATAGGAATCAACTTAACTTCTGACTACTATTTGTTCTCACAAATACAATCATAAAATGGCAAATCATACAGGTGCGATAAAAAAATATGGTGAACTGACGCTACAGCCAGTTGATCTAACATGTCTGACAGCCTGATCTATTGAGACAGGCAGTGTCAAGTCAGTCAGCTTACAGAGCAGCTAGAGTGAGGCACGTGTCTGTCGTGCATCATGAATTTCAAACAATGCATTAACATTAAGTTTTGTTTCAAGTTGCAAAAAAGTGTCAAAGAAGCTCATGAAATGTTAAAATGAGTGTATGGCGATAATATGGTAACTCCGAAGGATGTTTACAAGTGGTATGAGCGATTTAAAAGTGAAATGAGTCGGTTGAAGACGAGGAACCGTCGGGACACTTTTGACCTCAAAAACAGATGAAAACGTGCAAAAAGTGGCCAAACTTGCTCATTCAAACAGGTAAATGACCGTTCGAGAGCTTACTGAAGAACTAAACATCTCGTATGGGTCAATGCAAAGCATTTTACCTGATAATTTGCAAATGAGACGAGTGAATGCACAAGTTGTTCCCAGACTTTTGATAGAAGAAAAATCGTGTCTCAGTTTACTCGGAATTGAAAGATCTTCTTCATGCAGATCCGGATTTCATGAACAAAATTTTAACTGGAGATTAAAGTTGGGTCTATGGATATCACCCTGAGATGAAAATTTAGAGTTTTCATGGTAAACCAGCAACTCCCCTCGCCCTAAAAAGGCATGTCAGTCAAAAGTTGAACAACAAGATAATGCTCATTGTTTTTTTCAATACTGAGGGCATACTGCGATCATAGTTCGTTCCAAGGGGAAAATTGTAAATTCCAAATTTTACAAGCGAACACTGGAATGTTAGCGAAACAAAGTGCAAAGAAAGAGACCAGAAAAATGGGCCAATGGCTTTTTTCTTTATCACGACAACGTGCCGTGCCACAAGTCGCTTTCAATTCGCAAGTTTTTGGTCGCAAAAAGTTTTCCTGTCTGTCCACATCTCCACCTTACTCACCGGATTTAGAACCCTTCTGAAAGATGCCTTACAGTCATGAATTAAACGTTGGGACAAGTGCATCCGCCAACCAAGGACTGTATACTTTGAAGGAGATTAATCAAAAATATATGTAAGCTTATTACTTTATTTGTTTGTAATAAAATTATTCACCTCGTACTTTTCTTTTTATAAAAGAGATGTGTATTAAATCTGTGACAAATACAAACAATCAGTTTACTTACTCTTCCCAGTTGCACATTCTTTGCACTATTGACTGAATCTCTTTTAAACGTGGTTGTTCTAAAACAGGTGACACACCTGGAACTCCATCCATAAAAACTGGATTCTTGTTATTCATTTCTCGACGTCTTTTGCGGCTTCCTCCTCCACTGTTAAAAGTAAAATTAATTAATTAGAAAATTATTTACAGAATCATTTAAGGACTATTATGTTATAAATTTCACTTGATGCATGCAAGAAAATATAAGGAATGTCGATTAGTTAAGGGGGGGGGGAACCAACTTGACTAAATGTTCAAGCTTAAGTCAGTCTGTTAATAGCCTTGAGCAAGGAGGACTCGCTTACTTTTGCCTTCATCTAGTTTAGTCATAAGTTCGCGCTAGTAGAGGAGTGGATTGTTATACTTTAAATAAAGAGGTTAAAGTAATTCAATCGTTTCACCACCTTATTTGAAGAACCGTTTCCACCGCAAAACATCCCAAAACTGATATATTTGTACACAATCAAAATATGATACAAATAGGTTGACAGTTCGTGCTTGAGTGATTAGATGCACAAGAAAGGTAGAAGTGGCATGCAGTGAGGATAGTCGGGCTGCAGGGGGTGAGGGAAAGGGCTGTGTAGCTTGAATGAAACTGAATAAATTGCTTCCCCAACTGTTACAGCTTCTGTTTAGCACTATGCATGCTCACTACTCAGGCAAGAAGACATTTCTTAAATTTGCATTTTAATAACTATATGGAAGTTTATGGTTGATATCACCCCTCCGTATCAAATTCAGAATATAAAAATAGTTTGAGAGTTCTAAAGAGATAGGCATACTTAGATTTTGTTTACTAAGTACTACTTTTAAGCCACAACTATATAGTTACTACTTTTTTTTATAAAAACAGTAACTTATACAAATGAACAAGTATTTCAAAGGAAGGCTAATTACATTAAATAATAATTCAATCATGTAGCAGAATCGCTGACGTGAGTTGAGCGAATTTTGAAAATTAAGTTTTTTTGTTTTAGAATTTTAAGCAACTATTTGGCAAATTGGTCTACTCACAAAGACGATGAATAGCTGCCTATAGTTTGAAATACAGGGTGATTCAGTAAAGCGTAGCGGGCTATGCAGATTCAGATTCTACATGCAAAAATAAGTCGGAAATGTAGTATAACACTTTTTCGATTTCGGCTTAGTTTAGCCGTAATTCGCTTGTAGACAATTACCAAGAAATTATGTTTTTTGTCGATAACTCGGTTATCCTTTGACCTACTGAAACTACAAAAAAAGCATTTTGTCTGTCGTTAAAAAAGGAAAATATTTTGTTTCTTGTACATTTTTTGTAAAGTTAACGGTTTTCAAGATATTCCACGTTAAAAATTTGTAACGGCCGCCATTTTGAAAATTATAAAAATTAATTCTTTGTGTTTGGTACACTTGTTAATCGTAACATATAAAATGCTTATTCCAAATTTGAAGTCGATATCTTATCTATTTTTAGAGTTACAGAGAGTTTTTGTAAAAAAAACAAAATGGCGGCTTACGGCTAAACTAAGCCGAAATCGAAAAAATGTTATTCTACATTTTCGACTTATTTTTGCATGTTGAATCTGAATCTGCATAGCCCGCTACGCTTTACTGAATCACCCTGTATATTAGTAGAATTTGTTTGCACCACGGTTTACGCGCTTCTTCATTCCGCTTGCAGCGGAAAGACTCGCTTTGCATTACTTTTAACCAGAACTAGTGCATTTTCTCAGTTATCCTTAACTGAATGATAAATGTGATACATCATTGGATTTGTCTTTAAACTGTCTACATTTTTTGTATCCTAACATTGTTTCGTAAAATCTTTAGATTTTTTTAGATATTTAACTTAGAAAACTTTGAACTTTAGCCATCTTGAAACGGATAACTTCAACAAAATACAATTTTGTATATTTTTGAAAACCAATGTGATAAACTTTTATGCTGAGTTTCATGAATTTATCTTAAACCGTTCATGAGATAATATATTCTTTTTTTAAAGCACATACAGGCAGACAAATTCTAAACCAAGCAAGATAGGACACAAGTTATATTGTAATATTAGCTAGTTTTGACCTTCTGAATAACATGGTAAAATTTGGTAGATTGGTTGCGAGCGACCCTGCTAACAGTAGTTTACTATGAAGAATATTTCTTTACATTTATGGGAAAATATCACCGTATTTGTCCCTTTTACAACTTTTTTAGCACATATTTATAGTATTACAGTATTTTCTTAGAATGTAATTCTTTATAGGAAAATCATACAGATAAAAAGTTATATTTCTTTGTCACCCTTGTGTTTTATATTATTATAATATATGTTTTGTGAATCTACAATTTAATAACTCCTAAATGTACATTAAACCTCACAAACTCCGTATTTATTTTCCCCTTTTAATACACTTTTTCCATTTTATATGCATGGTGTTTCAGAGCTTCCTACCAATATTTTTAGATATTGTATCTGGGTGAAAAACAATTAATTCGAAATGTCATTAAAATGTAGAAGTACATAGTTTTTTACACAGCCATTATTTTTCACTTGTTAACTTTTTATCTCAAAAACAAATTGAAATAATAAGTTGAAATTGCGCACGAAGTCTTATAGCATAAAGGCAGAACTACACAAAAGTAATACATTTTTTCCAACAGCCCAGAAAGTTGAATAATTAAAATTTAAAATATCATTAACTTTACCAAAAATTTGTCTTTTTTAATGACAAATAACACAGTTCTTTAATTGTTTTCTGTAAGTCAAAAGATAAACAAAGCGGCTGTTAAAGTAAGAGAAAAAGAAAATCGAGCTCGAAATATAGTGTTCTAATATATGTGTTCAAACATATAATTTTTTTCTTGGTACTTTTCTAAAACAACAAAAATTAGATTACAACCAAAGTATTTTTTCAGTTTCTTTGTTCGTATTTTAAACACTTCACTTGCATTTTAAACAGAAAAGTATAAATACCATTTGACTTGACATAAAAAAGAAGTTTTTTTGCCTCCTGTGAATTTTTGATAAAGTTAATATTTTTTTTTTTTTGCTAAATAACAATAAACTTTTAAAAGGCCACCATTTTGAATTGAAAACACTATGGTTGGTAATCAATGATTAGTTTTTAAGTTTGGTCTTCAAGCTATAAAACTCCACGTAAAATTTCAACTGATATCAATCTGTCTTAT
This sequence comes from Philaenus spumarius, assembly GCA_018207615.1. NCBI lineage: Eukaryota > Metazoa > Arthropoda > Insecta > Hemiptera > Aphrophoridae > Philaenus > Philaenus spumarius. The sequence continues at coordinate 160,435 of JAGFPH010000811.1, forward strand.
CTATACATAATTAATTTGCTAGGGGTTATTTTGTGAGTAGAACTCCTCCTAGAGTTTTTAACCGATTTTGATGTTTTTGGTGTCATTTTACAGAGCTCACTCTGAAGTTGTGCTTCCCTTAAAATGAGCTCAATGTATGTTAAGGGCTTCGCCCCAGTGGCCCTCAAAGTTGCCATCTTATGGAAGGTCAATCTTAAGGAAGAAGAAGAAAGATTTCTTTTGATTTTATCAGGGGCACAAAAAACAGCTGTTCGTATGAAAAGCTTAAAACAGCTGATTTTGATCAACAGCTGATTTTGATCAACAACTGATTTGGATCAAAAACTGAATATAATTTTAGGTTAGGTAAATCAAGCAATAGTGAATCATTGCCATGTCCACTAGTGAGATAAAAATGTATAGTAAAAAAAATCATTTTGGCTGTGTGGAAAAACTTTTTTAAACATTTTAATAATACAGTAGAGTCCGGCTATTGCGAACAGAGTTCAGAAAAAATACCGTTTTTTTAAACATAAAAACAGGAGAAATTAAAAAGACGTTTGTAAAAAAACGTACATTTATTGTTACACAAATAAATTAAATAGAGTCATACATAGAGCCTAAGCTTGATAAAAACGCCTGAAACCAAATTGGAATGCAAGCTGGTTTTGTTTCCTTCCCGTTTTCCGGGAAAGAAGCTGCCGCAATAAGCTTCCAGTGAAATACCGGGTCATTCAAAAAGAAGAAAAGATTAGATACAACTTCTAGGCACTAGTAGTGTTGTTGCCACCTGCCAGTTGCTTTCATCCGTATTTCTCCTTCGTGTTCGTTATATCAAAGGAATTTTTTTCTCCATCTTTTTTCAAAATAATGTAGTACTAACGGACAGACTGTGGGATGACAAAACGGACAGTTTGAATAATTTATCCCTTCCCTTCTGTTTTTAGAAGAAAACGGAATCTTAACGCAACGGAAGGAAATAGCCCCGGATGATGAAAACCTACACGCGAGCCTCGGTTGAGCGTTCACCTTCTCCTCGATTGCTTCCGAGCTGATCAACGCTGTGTAGAACAGACGCTGGCAGATGTCCCCGCACTTAATTTACGCCTTAACAAGTCAATACGTTGATATTTTTCATAAAATCGGCCTATTCCGAATTCCCGCTAAACCAAACAGTGTTCTGTCCCAATTAGTTCGTAATAGCGGGGCTCTTCTGCAGTATATCGAACGCTTTTTGGCCCACAAAGAAGTATTTGTACAGAGTTCTAAACATCCCTCTTCGTATAATTGGAGAAAAAAATTAATCACTACATGATCATGTTTGTTAAAGAAATTAACCTGATTCATGAATGGTGGGTCCTGTGTTATATCTTTAGTTTAAAATTACAAAAACAATACAATATATCCTCACCTATAGTAAAATAATTGCCATCAAAAAACTACAAGCTTATATAATTATTTATAAACTCAAATCGATTTTGAGAAAATTTCTGGCACTACTTGAAATAATTACTACTCCAAACAAAACCAAACGCAGTGAATCTCCTTGCAACTGAACAGTTTTAGATCATAGTGTAATTTACCCAGAGTCGTGTGAATCGTGTTCATGTTTTCTATGGTTTGGTCTCTTCGCCGGAGGTCTGTCATGGTCGTCATCATCAAATTCTGTAACATTAAAGCGTAATTAGTTTATTTATACTGCATTCCAAAATAAAAAACTTAATTGAATTAAATTTTAGTATGTCTTATTTTATAAATGCATTCACTCTAGTACAAGTCCTTGAGCAGATAGATATTGACTTTCGAGGTTGGGACTATTTAGTCCTCTCTTCCACCAAATAGCCCAGTCGGTATAGGTTACAACTACCAGTAATTTGCAATACGGCTGAATTTTTTTTTATAAGTACATTAAAGTATGTAGATTAACATAAAAAAAGTTAACCAGTCTATCGATTTCCCAAAGTCGAAAAAAAAAATCGATTATCATTCTTTTTTCGATTATCCTTAATATTTCGAGCTGGGATGAAGATAGAGGAAAATAAAAAATACCACCGTGTAGGGGAGGTATTTTTCAACAAAAAAGGTCATATGTATTTATTTCGTCCGAGCAATGGTTTGTCTGGAAAAAATTCGATAATGCAGGTATGTATTTTGCAGCAGGGGAAATCACTAAAAGGGGACATCTTATTCATATATGAAGCGTTGGCTCATTCTAAATTGGCCGAATTTTAATATATCGAATTGAAACTTGACATAGGAGTTAAAATATATATTTTAAACATTTATGCTGAGTCTCTCCTTGTTATCTTGAAAATGACCCGATCTAGGAGTCGATTTCGATTATCGATTTTAGGAGTACCGGACCCACGAAGTAATTTCAATCTATTCCAGTTTCGTAAATTTTTGGAATATCAACACCAAATTTGTTTTACAAGTTGAGTACACCAGTATAAATATTCTTAGTAAGTATGAACGATTTTTTTCTTGTTATTTTTAAAAACGAGGCGCTTGAAAATAGTCTTCTGTTTTACCTATCTCGTTTTAACTATAACACTTTTGGATTCAACGACTCCATTTTCGACATTTTTTAACATATCGATTTAAAAATTGGTACAGAAATTAAAAATACAATTGTTTTTTGCTATACTTATTTTAAAAACTATATTTAAAAAAATGACTAATCTGCAGCTGATCAACTCAAGCGTTTTGATGAAAAATCTAAAAAGGTCTAAAATTATACTTTTTTAATTTACTTGTGCTTTTAAAAGTAAATAATGAAAAAGGTTTATACTCCTTGAAATTGTTTGAATATATATATTTAACTTGTAAAAAAACTTTCAGGTTGATATTTTGAAAATTTTCTAAACTGGAGCTGTTTAAAATGAATTGGTGGGTCCGGTACTCCTAAAATCGAGAAACCCATTAATAAGTCAAGTGGCTCTAGATCGGGTAATTTTCAAGATAACAAGCTGAGACTCAGCATAAATGTTTAAAATATATATTTTAACTCCTATGTCAAGTTTCAATTCGATATATTAAAATTCGGCCAATTTAGAATGAGCCAACGCTTCATATATGAATAAGATGTCCCCTTTTAGTGATTTCCCCTGCTGCAAAATACATACCTGCATTATCGAATTTTTTCCAGACAAACCATTGCTCGGACGAAATAAATACATATGACCTTTTTTGTTGAAAAATACCTCCCCTACACGGTGGTATTTTTTATTTTCCTCTATCTTCATCCCAGCTCGAAATATTAAGGATAACCGAAAAAAAAATGATAATCAATTTTTTTTTTCGACTTTTGGAAATCGATAGACTGGTAAACTTTTTTTATGTTAATATACATACTTTAATGTACTTATAAAAAAAAATCAGCCGTATTGCAAATTACTGGTACTTTTGGTCTAAATTGACCTTTACCGACTGGCCTATAACCCCAGATACAAACTATTTAATGCAACTATATAAATTCATGTTTTTGTGTAAACATTTTAAAATAGTAATGGAAAAGTATTTTAGGACAATTAGTATTTCTTATCACACATCTGACATTTATTATTAACCCCTTTACCGTTTTAGTTCGAATGTCGAACCTTTCCCACCTTGCCTGTATTGATGGACGTCCATGGCTTTAGACTTGTTTTCTGACAAACATGGTAATTTTTAATTGTTATCTGATTATAAAACAAATTATGATTTACCTAAATATGTATGATTAAACAGAACAATATTATACTAAATAAAGTAATACTTAAAAAAAAAAAAAACAGCAAACAAGTAAATGAAAACGTTGGTACTTTTATGTACATTTTCATGAAATAGTTATCCGCCTAATAGGGTTGCAGAATTTTGTTGCATGTTACTAGTCTTGACCAAGTAAAGATGTATTTAACCCTTTTACCACCATGCCGTTTCTACCAGGACGCTCCGATTACCGCCAAAGTTGACTAAGCGAGACATTGCGTTTAGCGCCAAGCCACTGTCGTGTGGGATTGTCTAATACCACCATGCCTATTTTCGGTATTTTGACGGATGTTCACATAAATTATTGTAGCTTAGCTAATATCAAAGATAGAATAATGTTTTTGGTCTCGTTTTGTTTGGAATTAAAAGTACAACTAAATTTACAAAAAATGGTACTAATTTCACTTTTACATGTGTACCATAACTGAAAAAGTAAAGGAAAACAATTATTTGTATACAATTTTTAAGTTTAGAGAATAATAACTATGTAAAAAAAATATTTTCCCTCTAACCTTATATATTATGTTTGTCCCTATTTTATTGAGAATAACTCCCGAAATAAAAAAACAAAATATTAACATTTAAAATATGTATTTGTGTTTTGTTTTACGCAAAGCCCCGGTTTTTTTCTTATCTTGAGATAGAGCCCTTCTTAGAGGATCATTCATTGCAATTGTTGTAAGAAACCAGATTCACAGCTCTGAACTCACTAAACACTTACACAAAATGTGTCTCACTTTAGTGTAATAACAGAAATAATACGACAAAAACATTCAACAATCATAGAATGACTCGGTAAAACTAACGGGTAAGTATACAGCCTATTTTCGGTATTTCATACGGTACATAAATATTTTATAAATAAATATGGATACACAATCACAATACACATCCGGTACATTTTCCCCCGTTCATTTGTTATGTAATTGACATTTAGTACCAAGATTGAATTTTTTTCCTTACACAATAAAAAATGTACTGTATTTATACATGTATTTATTTTGCACAGCTATAAAAACTTTTAAAATAGACGTAAACTAAAAATATGTTGTTACAATATGAAAGGCCAAATCTTATCCTCTTTATAAGTTTAAGTGACTAAATAAACAAAATACTAAAAGCCGATTATAACGGCCGTGGCGCTGTTCAGACAAACAGCCGGAGCCGATCATGTCGGCCTATGGCGGTATTCAGACAACTTTTGAGAGCCGATGTAATCGGCAGTGGCGATATTCAGACAGTTAGTAAAAGCCGATTAGATCGGCCCTTGGCGGTCAAAGGGTTAAATATCCACCTACATTAGAATTTTTCGGAATATAACACCTATTTTGTCTAATGTTTCTGGACTATAAACTTATAAGAAACAATTCTTAGGTTGACGTAAAATTAGGTTGTCTAGTATTGATTATTTCAGTTAACCTTTACAAAAACAATATTACCAAGGGTTAGAGTATAAACAAACTTAAATAAACAATAATTAAAACTCTTACCCGAGTGCCAAGAAGGTAAGGGTGGGGGTGCAGGTGCATAGGTGTCACCTTCATCGTGATATCTCAGGAAAAGTTCTTTTATGTAATCTCCTTTATAGATTCCTGGTGGTCTAAACATAATGAAATAAATTTCTATAGACACTATTTACCGACAAACCTCTTAACCTCTACAAGTTAAACAGACAGGTAGAGAGAAGAAAACAAAATTTAAGTAAACCCTGGGCGCTTCGAACCAAATTGTAATTTAAATAATTTAACGTAGCCTATATTTTTGGTAGAATGTTATCTATATATATAAAAGCCAAAACCCACTGACTCACTCATCACGATTTCTCAAAAACTACCGAACGGATTGGAATGCAATTTGGTATGTAGCTTCCTCTAGGGCCATAGGTGCTCACTAAGAAAGGGTATGAAAAA
>JAGFPH010000811.1:199779-217684 GCA_018207615.1 Philaenus spumarius
TGATTTGAACATTTAACATTATTTACCATCTTAGTTTTGAGGTTATTTTTAATCCTACACTTTTATTATAAATAAAACATATGTTTTTAGAAGGTCGTACCGGGGGTTGGCGTGCGGAGCACGCAGGGGTCTCCCCTAGTTATAATATATTTTATCAAAATATATAGTATTAAGATACAAATCTGTTGTAGCTTAAAGCTTAAAATATGCTCAGATTTGTATCAAGCACTAGTGGCAGGTATTAGTGAAGATACCAAATGCATTGTGGTTTTGTTTTTTCAATCTCTACAAGAATCATTGCGGCCCAAACGAGCTATAATTCTTACTGCTTGTTTTGTAAACTGAAGACCCTTTGGGCCATTTGCTTTGTTTAGTTACCTCATGAATTAAATTGTATTACTTTAAATTCCAAACAAAACTAGAACAAAAACATTATTCTACCTTTGATATTAGCAAAGACACAATGGTTGTGAAAATGAGCATAAACAGTTCAAATTGGCACTCTGTTGATCAGTCATCAGCTCGATCAATCAACCTAGTAAAAACGGCACGGTGGTCAAAGGGTTAACTGAGATGTTATAATGTCTGCATCCATAAAGATTTTTCCATTTTACTAACATAACTTATTAATACTTGAAAGAAAGAAGCGTTAACTCTTTTAGAGAGTGACATTTCAATATATGCTGTCACTCAGCCGTCTTCGGTTCGTATCCTGCTAGTAATTTTGCCTATTTCCGTGTGTTATTCATCTCACCAACTTTTGTTAGTTGTATGGGAAAAATATGAGCACGTTAAGCAGGAAAATAAATTATTAGTTAATAGTTCTACAGCATGGAAATCTTTAGGTTCCCCTACAGCTCATGTATTTTCTTAATCGATGGATTTCTGTTTTTGAACATCCATAGTTTTTATTTCTCCTTTCATCTTACATAGCTTGTGCCTCTTTGGTTTTCTTTTATATTTACACCGTGTTAAAAAAGAAACCTTATGCGCAGTACTCCAACTGAAGTAAAAAGTGAAATGGAACTAATTAGCGAATGTTAAATTTTTCCCAATATACACAAAGCAGAGCATACTTTAACGAATTCGCACTAGGCGGCACTATAGCGACCAACTATATATAGTGTGATCAAAAAGCCCCCACCCCCATCACCTACCACAAATTTTGAATTGGTAAAAATAATCGAAACTCCTTTGGAGAACGTCTATATGATCACTTAAAGTACTCTTTGTCATGGTGGTCAATTTTCTAGTTATTTTGACCTTTTCCTGTATGTACATTTTTTAAGTAATTTTACATTGCAAGTTCTATGACTCGAAACACAGATGTGCATACGTACAATACGTGTCATAAAAATGACTTCCTTGACAAACAGCACAGATTAAAAGCTTTTGACAAGCTACTGTCTGAGACTGGAGTCCGTTTCATGAACAAACTCCCAAAAGAGTTTAAAGAAACAATGGGAGACAATGTTTTCAAAAACAAATTAAAGCGGCTGCTGGAAGTTCAATGTTTTCTACGCCGTGGGGAAGTTTTTTGATGCCACATTATAGCAAATTATTATATAAATGAATAAAAAATATGTGTATAATTTGTTAAAATTTTACGAATAAAGTTGTATTTATGAAACTGTAAAAAAGGGAAAAACATGTTTTTTTGAATTATTATTGTTTTTATCACATTTAAATATGAATATCACTTTGACCTGCCTTATAACAAATGTGAAATTTCTCTAAAAGGCTTAATAAAAATTGATTGATTTACAAAAATTGTGTTTAGTTGATGTCAGTTTTTAAAAGCCAAACAGATCGGCTCATGGTGTCAAAGGGTTAAAACTATATCAGGTCAAGTTGATATTGTTCACAAAATAACTTCTCAAAAAAAATGCAATGTTATATATTATATTTAACTATTCTTTAAACTACCATCACAAGTGTTACAAGTGTGACTATTTCATACCTGAAATGGACATTTATTGCAATTGAAATTTAATATCACAAAAACATTAAATATTGGGGAAAAAAATTAATTTAGTTTTGATTCTTATGCAAAATGTTCTTACATTAACTTCTATTGGCATCTTAAAGTTTAGTAGAAATTGAAAATTTCTTAACCCTAGAACCGGCAGCTTTAACGAAAATGGATTTATTGGCGTGTGCAAGCATTTATTCAAAAATTCGCCAAAAATAGTAAATTAACCCCAATCCAAAAATGTTCCATAGCTTTTTTGTAGAGAAAGGTTCAAAGCATTTGTATATGCCAGTAAAAAAATTATAGATGTTAAATTTTCAAAGTTATTAGCTCAAGAAACAAAAAATGTTCAGTTACGAAAAATAAAAGTTCAACTTTAAGTCTACATAAAAAGCAGTAAACATTTTTTGTAATTTTTCCATAAATGTAAAAAAGTTTCGTAATTTAGTTCTAAATAGAACTGTATAAAAACATTTAACATTTTCAAATTTCTTATTTTGAAAACACAAGATTTTATGTTCTTACTACAAGTCTGCTATCAAAAGTATGCCAAGTTATAAACGTAATTTACTAATATATGCTGCGCCCAAAAATAAAATATTATTATAATAAAGTGTAGAGAATAAATAAAGAACTGAACTGTATACTTGTAAATTATCTTTTCATAAAAGTGTTTGACTTAGAATTATTTGAATAACAAAAGTTAGAAAAATATAGAAAACTTCCCGTCTGTACAAGATGCGCGCGCAACTCCTATGTCTAGCTATGTTGTAAAAATCCGTTAGGCTTCAGATTTGAACGTTAGATGAGACCGTATAAGCAGTCACTTTCCCACGGTCCTACACAATAAACTGTTCAAATATAGCATATTTGGTTTACAGGGGAAGTTAGCTTGAAGCATTATGTTTACAAAGATACCAAAATATCTCTAAAAAGCGATTGAGGTCACACACATATCACGTGAAATAAATAACGCTGTTTATTGGTTGAAAAACTGACCAATTGCAAGGGTCTACAAAACCTCTTACAACTTCAGAAATATTTGTCCGATTTTTGATTGGATGAAAGTTTTGGATAGGGGAAATTGTGATGAATCCATCGATACATAGGTTTAACTAAGACAACCACTGGGCGGGTTTTAGAGATTGACGAAAGTCGAGTTATTTCGTTATGTTTTGTATGAATTTTTGGGCGCCGATTGATTTGTAGAAAACTAATAAACTGCAACGATGATTACGTATGTAAATATACGTTTTAGAAAAAAATTCTAAATACAAAAAATAAAGTTTGAAACATTACCTTTCCAATGGTGTTTGTTTTTTTGAGATTGGAAGATTTTTAGTGGGTCAAATATTCAATACAATCACGCGTTACAAATGTGTTGTCATGATGATGCCGGTTCTAGGGTTAAAGAAATAGTTCCGTACATAGAACGTTTAAAAAGTAGCCCCAAAGACTAATTGTATTACTAGCAAAACATAGAACAAAAAATGTACTCAAACATCTACAAATTGAAATATCTTTTTTTTCAGTACATGGAATTTACTACTCGTATAATAAAGAAGATAATTTCATTATTTATTTCGATCTTTTAAAAACAACTCTGAATTTAAAACAAACTTTTGAATAATATACACATATATTTAAAACAATTGATTTAGCTTCAAAATAAATTAATAATTATATGAGGGAGCAACTGAATTTCAACATAAATGTTTAAGATGAAAACTGAAAAGTTTCAATTTGATAAACCTAACATTTTTCATATATGCTGTCATCAACAGATAGTTTCAAAACCTATTGAAACTAGTTTACGTATAAGTAAAATATAACAAAAAATATGCTAATATATATATTTATCTGAATTGAATATATTTATTAATCTCTGGAATGATGTAAAATATAAATAAATCTGTATTAATTCTCACCCCAAAGTAATTTTTATTACAATTTTAAATATATTTTCAACTAAATAAAAGGGGTAGAAATATTACATAATAACTTAATATAAACAAAGATAAATTTCAAAATTATATTACATAATGTACAAATTGTATTTTTTCAAAGTAAATATTTAAAAAATATGTAACTAAAAACAAAAATCGATGGAAGACTATGTTGTTAATGTTTGTATTGAAAAATACACCTGATCCGTTTATCTGTTTTGGTCTGCGAATGTAGAACAGAAGTTAGTTAAAAATTCATAAAAACTACACAAAATATTTATCCCCTTTGTCCTTAATACTTACAAATTGGCTGTACTGCTGAAATTCTCCTTCCACTCGTGTCCTTAGATACTGTCTGTAACGTTCTAACAGACTATTAATTTGCACATGAAGAACATTTAACACAAATCTTAATTTGTTACAAAAATAGTTATATTAAAGGTGAATAATAAAGGATATAAAAGGTATATTAATACTGAATAATACAGCATATACAAAGAAAACGATTTAGTTTATTTCATAAACTTAACAAGAAATATTGTTTTCATAAACGATTAGTTAGTCAATGTTTAATTTTAAAGGGAAAGAATTGATTTTACTATATTATAATTGAATTTTTTTTGATAATTTTTTTTAGAAAGAGGATTGTTTCCTTTATTTATTTCTTAAATTTGGTTCAACATTTACTCTCTAGCTAAATATACAATATTAATTAACTTGAAAAACTAAATTTGAGAACAAAACTAATTTGAATGTTGTACGTTTATAATTATTATAGAAAACATTGATTCCTATATTCAAATTAAATTACAACATCTGGGAGATAAATGAACACTAAAACTAAAATTATTAAAGTATTTGCTGCTGAAAAGGGGAAACATTTTTAAACAAAGGTAGGAATTTAGTATTTGATTCCTTTAAACTCAATAGTAACAACATAAATATGTGCACAGACAAAGAGGAAATTACAACAAAAAAAGATTCAAATGTAAAAGTTAAGATAAAATTGAATACTGTACATTAAATTCTTATGTTTTTTGGATAGATAATATCAACAATAACTTTCCTCCCTAAGCAAACAACAACTATCCCAAATAAATAGTTGATATTTATAATCTTCTACAAGAACTACTGTACACTATTTTAAAATTTCCAAAATGTTTTGTAAAATAGATTATTTTCAATAGTCAAAAATGAATTAAAAAAATATAAAAAAATATTTATAAGTAGCCTGTACTTTAAACATTAATTATTTCTTTGGGAAGTACTAAATCATAAGAATTTAATACTATATGTAAAAGCACAAGCAGCATTTTTTCATTCAAATAAAAAACTGTAGTACGTTACCTGAGCAGTATCGAAGGACAGAGCACAAGAAACAGAATTTGCCGAGTGCAGTTGTAAAAGAAGACTAGGGAGGTCCACTCCCCAGCCCAACGACTCTTCCACATACACATGAACAACCTTAAAATCCACAATTAGAAACATTACAAAACTTTCTGAAATAAATCGGGAGGCAGTGCGCTAAACTCAACAAATACAAAATGATAATTACAATGGTCGTAACTGTTCACTAATAACAACTAAACAAATGTTGTGAGTTTGTTCTTTGATGTTTTCATTAGCTGCAAATCCGCTTCTGTAACACAATTTCAGTTCTGTATTATATCAATTTTGATTTAGTTATTGCTTTAACCTATTCTTGCAATCAAAATATTTGATTGTCGTATACAGCACCATATAAAGATATTTAGATTTGCTTCTATTTTATACAATTACTAAAATATGACATACAGTGGGTTAAAAAAAAGAAAAAATATTTGCTTCTATTATTTTATACAATTACTAAAATATGACAGAGTGGGTAAAAAAAAAAAAAAAACTGATGTATCAATAGAACAGACGGTACAAAATTAAATAATGTATCAATTTCAGGTAAAAAAAAAAAAAAACATTAACTAATTCAACACATAGTAAAGATATGTTAATGAATTCATTTTCAGTGTCGAGGCCACTAATTGATTAGAATAAGGTTTCTTACCTTTGTTTCCGTCAAGTGACTTCTTTCTTTTTTTTTTGTATTTGTGACGCGTTTTGGGTTATCCCATCTTCAGACACAATAAATTACTCGACCGAGGTCGTCCAACATTAAAATTAATTACACAAAACATTAATATTGGAAACATCCTAACTAAAATAGTCACGTCTAGCTTCCACAAACTAAACAGAATAATAGCCTTCCGAACTAGCCAACACTATTAAACAATTTCTTCACCCCCAAAACCTATAGAAGACCAAACAGGCGTCTATAGATTGACATGTAATGATAGTGACGTGGTGCACATAGGCCAAACGGGGAGAACATTTAAAATTCAATTTAAAGAACAATTGGCGAAAAAACTATTTCAGATTGCAAAAAACAAATCGATTTTGCATGCTATCTAATAGACTAGGACCATGGTTACAAGAGCTTACAAAATAATCTTGAAACAATTCAAATATGTTCTAAAGATAGATACATGAGCCTTATTACTGAACAACCAGCTAAATTTCGGCTCTAATACCCTGTACGACACGGCAATAAGAGTTCAAGAAGCCCGCGGAAAGAACAGGTTCTAAGTGCGCGAGATAACAGACTGATAGTTACCGTCTGGTAACCAGATACCAAAACATATTGTCTTTAAATGTGCACTATTGTGTAATTAAATTGAATGAAGACCTCGGTCGAGTAATTTATTGTGTCTGAAGTTGCATAAAAATACCGCACATATAAAAAAACAGGTCACTTGATGGAAACAAAGGTAAGAAATTTTATTCTAATAGGTATGTTAAATTACTAACAAACCACTTAAACTACTTGTGCACAAATATAGTATGTCCCTTATTATAAATTATTTGATTAAAGTTGATAGAACTAATAAAAATTAACTTGTTATTATTGCCTAGTAAAATATTATCTAATACAAACATTTATAAGCGTGTTGAGTATTTAGAGGTCTTTGGAATTTTTCCCAAGTTAGAAATCTTCTTTTTGCACTTTCCGAAAGTTCACATAAGTGACATACAATTATTGTACTTTTCGAAGTAGGCCTACCTTTGTATAATGGGTTAATGTGATTGAATTATTATAGCTTAAATAATATCATTCGAATGAAACTAACAAAATTTGCATACCGGTACAAAATTAATTATTAATACCTAAAGAAAGTATTAGAATACCAGGTGTTTGTATAGCTAGTCAAGAATCAGGAAACTGCCCCATTCATCAACCGGAACATGACCAAAAAAGGAGTTTTTTGGTGTATTGTAAATTTCAAACCCTCCCTCAAAAATGGGGTATTTTGGGAGTAAGTCGGAAATTTTAACGAGTGATACTTCATTTTAAAAGTCTTGATAAATGAAGAAATTTGGCACAAACCGGAGGTCTGTATGTTGACTCTATCCAACATAATGTTTATAATTAATGACCTTGTCGTTTCATCGTCAATTAATTTCATATCTATTTTCCCCCAAATTATTAAATTTTACTTATTTTTTGTGGTTTTTTCCCCAGGCCAAAATTTCTCTAAGCCCAGTATCAATTTCCCCCGAACCTCGTTCAGACACATTCTGCACCCCTGCTATTAAGTGAACAGTGAGTGAAGTGTGTCTGATAATTTTTTAGAAAGCAAAATTGAAGATTTTTAGTAACCTGCATACTAAAATTCATGACCAATTGAAATTAATCTATTTCATAATTATTTAGATTTATAAATAACTTTGTAGTTATAATCACACTCAGTAGAAATAAATCTATATTTTTAAACGGCAAAATTAACTGTTTAAAAGATTTTACAAACAATTTTGAAAAGACTCTCAGCACCTAGATCGTATATTTGACTATCTCCTAAGTCATTAGTAGCAGACATTTTATCAACATTTAAGACGGTGGTACAAGTTGGTTTTGCCACTCCAGAGAAAGTTTTTAACGTGGTACATTATTTTTGCTCATATAGAACAGGTCATTCCGATGATGCTACTTTGATGTGAAGTGCTGTAGAGTTTCAAGAATGATTTCACAAACTGTTGGCAAGTAATCACGTAGTGATAAGTGTTGTTGACTAGTTCCGTCGCACAGGTAGTGTTTTGACTGAGCGTAAAGGGTGTGTAGGCTGTTAAAAACGGTCGTGACTTCTTCAGCAAGTCCTGAAGTCTATGAAAATAAGCCTTCACTCGGCATCTTTAAAAATGAACATCAGTTATATGTCTTTGAGAAGAATGTTTAAAAACCTTGGTGTATTCCCAAAATAGAATATAAACTGGACAACCATTAAATATAAGGGACAAAAAAGACAAACATAGTCTATTGCACCTCAATGTTAGCAATGCACTATGAAAACCCTGGGTTCCTACAAAATGTATGGGTTTTAGATGAGCCACCTAATCGGTTTTATCAACAAGCAAACACAATATTTTCTTGGATTTCAATGTCCTGACGATTATAGAGAAGCCACAACATAGTTAGCGCAAACAGTATGATTTGCTGTATCAGGGAGGTCGTACTGAGTCTGTATTTCGTTGAAAATGATAACGGAATTGTGTTACTGTAAACCAGGTACGTGTAACAGATCTGAAGAGGTTTTGTCATGCTAGCGATTTGGCTTTTCATTCCCAGCAAGGTTTCACCACCAGACACACCGCTGTAGCCACTTTTGCTTTACTTGAAAGAAAGTTTGGCAACCGCTTGATTTCCCGAGGAACAAACTTTCTATACCCATCAAACACCTCCGACCTTTCATTACATGACGCTTGTGTACGTGGGGAATGATGAAAGAAAGCATCTCATGAAATGAGCCACCGAATACCATTGAGGAGCATTATGAAGAAGTAACAACTAGATAGATGGAAGCATGCAACAACCACTTTTCACCAACATGTTCGAAGATCTTCAACAACGGAGCAAGAGTTGCTTACAACCTAAAAGAGGTGATTAGAACGTGTGTTAAAAACTAAAATTTTCAGCTTCCTTTCACTTTGTATATTTTTATAAAAATAAAACATTTAAAAACTATTACAACTTCAAAACTGTTTACTTTGGTGCATTATGTATGTCTAACTTTATAACCCAAACAAGCAAATAATTATGTAAAAACAATCATACCTCTTAGTTGTTTACTTACTGTCAGAAGGCCAGACTATTTGTGGACAATAGGTCATGTGCATACCAATTCTTCTTGAAGTTTACTGCTTGCCTGGAATGAAAGTTATAAACACAAGTTAATGAGTAAGTCTTTTGAAAATATATACTAAGAAATTACTGATGCTCACTAATTCACAGGCAAGACGAAATTTAATGCAAAATAAACACTTAGATATATTCACTACACTTGCACGGTTTTACCCAATATGGTTTGCAGATCACTGCTGAATTTGAACATAAGAAAATACAGACTTTATAGAAAAGCTATTTTGATTAAAAACAGATTAACTCATCCTAGAAAATTTTATTAGTTTAAAATAAATTCTGAATTCAAGTTTTTGTTGGCTATCAGCTATGTACTTATGGCTGGAAACAAGAAAGTTTAAGTCTTTTACAGTGTTTTTATAGGAGTATGTCTTATTAATTTTTATAGTACTATTGTTCTGTTTTAGAGAGATCGAAGTGAATCTAAGCTGACAACTGTACCCTAAAAATTCTTTTAAAATGTTAATTTAACCCTTAAAGTGCCATACTCACTTATGTGGGTGAAGTGTTACAAAAATGAATGGTGTTTTTCAACTTCCTTTTTTATTTCGGAGCATTGGGTAAAAAAGAATTACCAATAAAATATTTCAAATCTTTTAGGACATTTTTTATTTTACAACATTTTAAAGATTGTATTTGCATTTAAACTGTCTAAATTTTTTGTCAAATCTTTAGTTTATAAAACAAAATTGAACTTTGAAAAGTTTCAACCGCCACCATCTTGAACCGGATAACTTAAGCAAAATAAAATGTTGCATATTTGTGTAAACCAATGTGATAAACTTGAATGCTGGTTTCACGAATTTATCTTAAACTGTTCATGAGATAATAATTGTTTTCAAAGTACACATACAGACAGACAACTTCTAAGATAAGCAAGATAGGACACGTGTTAGTATATGCTAGTTTTGACCAGCTGAATAACATGGTAAAGTTTAGTAGAATGGTAGCGACACACCCTGTAAATACCCTACTTTATTTACAATGTTATATTTACAGCTCACTATTAAACACACAAAGAACAAAATAAATAACAAAACCAAGAATAAGAGAGCGCGAGACAACATAAAATAATAGTGGCTAGCAGAACAGCTGACTGAGAAGCTGAAAGTAGTAAGAGGTGATAAAAGCGTTTGGTGTGGAAACCCTCAATCGTCGTCAAATCAACAAAGACGGTGTCTTACTGATATCAGCAGTCTAAACAAACGAAAGGAACATCATCCTGCATTTTAGAGGATATTTGGTGAATCACACGAGTCTTTATATAAACAAGTTCAAGGTTTTATTATATGTATACCATGGATTAGTGAGTTCGCTTGGGTTATGGCCAAGTTGTTGGGGCTTTCTCTCCACAATCAAACCTATTATAATAATCCAAAAACACATTCTAAGAGTAATTTCGAGAAATCAACACTCTTGGCCCCTTTTTCCACATTAAAAATCCTACCACTAAGGCACATGTATTCTCTAAGAAACAGTAATCTAATGCTAATTCTACAACCAAACTTACTTTATACCGACACTCTTTTACTATTAATGCTCCATGCCTCTACAATTTAGTTTCATTACACGTTAGAAATGATTCTTTGGCAGGGGTTTTAAATGATATAAAAGCATTGGTTTTTTCTGTTGAAGATATGGAATTTCTCATCCAAATTGTTGAGTGACGGTTGATTGATGACGCATAGTTGATTCTAATAATTTTTTAAATAAAAGAAAAACTAGTTTTAGTTATTCTCTTTTTTCTCCATTTGCACTAATATTGTATTATTCTGTAGAATTATTTTAGTGAATTATTATTATAGTATTAAAATATTGTTTTTTATAAGGCTATGATTACATTGCAGGTATTAATTAATTTGCTTTTGTTTTTTTGTAATTTTATAATTTCAAAGTATATAATTATGTTGATGAGCTGGTTGAACGGCAACACCAAACTCTTTTTTTCATTTTCTCTTTTAGAAGCAAAAGTTGGAAGTCTCATACAGGCAATGCCTGGGGGACTCTTATATTATTATTTTGTTTGTTTACTGCTAGATTCACATTTAAATTTATTATTAGGTAGAAATATTGTCATTATTTTTTAAGCCAACTAAGAAATGTTTTTATTTTTTAAACACTTTTATATATAGATGTTTGGTAATGAATAAATTAAAAAAAATTTGCTTTAGCACTAATAATGGCATAGGAGTTTAAAGCACAAAACATATCTTGTGCAAGCGGCGCTTTAAGATACAATTTCATGTTTCTTAAAAGTAATAGACCACATGTTGAACTATCTAGTTCCAGTTTTTTCACCTGCTAAGTTAGCTAATAACAACAAAATCAAATGTAATTAGTTTTTAACACATAATCTATGTATAGACTTTTTTATATTATTGCGTAGATCAACTTTATACATTCTCTCGTTCCTTCTCAGTTTTTTATCTTCAAACAATTCACAGTCAGTTATGAAATTAAAATCTATGTATTACCCAATTCCATTTTTTCTCCATAATCTAGGAGATTCCCCACTATCGACAAAAAGAACACTTATACCTGTGTTGTGGAGTCAACTATCGCGTTGGTTCTACTTAGGCCTATATCATCTGTTGAGAGTGCAGAGTTTGAGTCATCTGTGCTACATTGTATTATGATAGAACTATTTGGTGAATCATCTCCCTAGGTAAAAGGAAAAGCATTAGTTACACATAAATATAGAATAATAAGTATCAATTGCTGCTATTTTTACTTATTTGAAAAAATATTTAAACAAATTCATCTTTCAATTTAAACCTCATTTATTAGTATTATTATGCAAGTTTACAGATTTTAATTTAAGTTTTAGATTACTTACTCTGTCTTGTGATTTATTTGTAATTTTATTTTACATGTTTCAAAACTTATGTTCTACCTCCAGAGAGGCTTGTTCGTTTGACATCGTTAAAATATTAAACAAAACTAAAAAAACATATACGTTTACTCACTACAGTAAAATGTAATTGTTTTTTATGATTCTTTAAAGTTTCATTTGAAACCTTTTCTTAATTATTTGTTTACCACTTCAGTATAGAACCATTTAATTTTAAACTCACCAACTCATCCACAACTTTAGTCTTCTTGCTATTAAGTGCTTCTATGCTTGTATCAGAAATCCTTTTTCTATTTTGAGTTTGACCATTTCCGGCAGAAGGCTGTGGTGACGTTGTGCCATTTCTGTGTTGAGGAGGCGTAACACTTCCTGAGACCTTTGCAATTGAGACAAAACAATTATAATGTAAAAATATCAATTTGCATATTTTAAAATAATATAATAATTTTTAAGTACTGAAACTGTTTTAAAATATACTTATAACTTATTTGCAATAATTTGTGAACAATAGATTTTTATAGTAAAGATTGATTAGGCATATAAAATAAGAATATTCTTTAACCAAAAATGTTGTTAGTGTAATAAATTCTGAAAACATTTAGGCCTTCCTGCATTTATAATTTTGTAACATTATACACATTTAATGTATGAAAGTTTAAATGGCCTTCTCTGAGAACGATTGTTACATATAGATTTAATTAATGTTGAAATTATTTAAATTTACTTCCAACAAAAACTAAGATTTACATGGGAAGGACAATTGATTTGAAATAAACTATCAATATTTTAACAAAATTTAATTTACACTTACTTTTCTTTCTCGTTTTATCAACATATTTGCAGGCAAGTAAGCAGGTAACTGTTTCCTGAAAATAAAATAACTTGTTAAGTTGTATAATACAATTACCGCTGATACAACGGGAGGCCTTGAATTTTTAGAATTTGTATAGTGTTTATCATAGTATTTTTATTTTGAACAATATTATTAAATACATCAAAATGTTCTCTTGGTTTTAGTTTATAAATAAGTTATAAGTTTTTAAAAAGTGAAATTTTACATAAGAATGAAAAGAAGATAAACAGAAGTTTTCCAAACAACTCAACAGGGAAGTGATCAGGATATCGCAATATCTTATTTAAATTACTTGGCACTGATGATAAATAACTTAGCATTGTAGAGGTTGAGTTTTATGAAACCTTGGGAATTTAGTAAAATTAATAATGGCAGTTAATTACTTAACTAAAAATAAATATATAAAAATTTGAATGTTGTATATTATATAGTGTATAAGGTTAATAAGCATTAGTCAACTGTTAAAGTAATCTATGAGATACAGGGGCAGATACAAGATTTTATTTCGAAAACAACACTACCGGGAGGGGGAGGGTCTGAGGAGGAAATTTTAAAAAATACAATGAAAAAGTTGTTTAATGCATTTCTAGGCCATAAATATGGTCTTGAAAGAGCAAGAGTTTCTTACAGATTAAAGAATAAAATAAACACTTATCATTTACAGGAACAGTACTAAAATCAATAACTCCACAAGACGATCACTAAATCACGATCCACTTTGTTTTACTAAATTTAAAACAAAATAACACAAACTCTCACTTATTCAAGTCATACAGTTCGAGACTTCGCGCTCTGTAAGACAATGTTCTAAGACACTCGGCGCATTGGTACATATTTCACAGACAAGACCTATAGCTACGAACACTAGAATCAAACGAAAATAAAGAATTTACACTAAAATCCTTATAAACATCAATGTAGAAATATCTATTTGTACTAGATATATTGATTACAAAATATGCTTGCTTATTGGTTGAAAAACTGTCCAGTCGTAAGGATTTACAGAAAACTTCATAATTAAGAAACTATAAGAGTGACGAATGATTGTAAGGCAATGTTAGAAAGTTAAAGCCTTAAAGAATCCAAAGGTGTCCTAATATTCTTTTCAAAACAAGTCTGTATAAGAATAAGCCTCAAGATGTTATAAGAATAAAGTCTGTATAATAAGCCTTAAAAACGTGACAAGTTTTTTGTCATTTATTTGTGTTTTCTCCAGCTATTTAGCCAACTACAATTTTAAAACAATGATTACATAAATGTAAATATATGTTTTAGATCAAATTTGTAAATACAAAAATTAAAGTTAAAAACATTTCCGTTCCAATTATTTTTGTTTTATTGAGATTGGTTGATTTATAGTGGGTGAAATATTCTATACAATAGTGTTGTCTGGTGTTTGTAGGGTTTAATCAAACATATAAATCAGGCCTTAAAAATATTTTTTTTTTTTTGGGAGGATCATGCCCCCATGACCCCTCCCCTGAAGAGATACATTATATTTGTAATATCTTTTATAAACTTAGTAGCAATAGTAGATGGAAAGAAGGTTAACCCTTTGCGCTCGGTTGAGCAGTACTGCTGGCCATACGATATTCTCAGTCAGCTCTGAATATTTATCGAATTAGACAACCTCACTGCTCGGTTGGCCAGCCTGACTGACCGCTTACGATACTGTTGTCAGCTCTGCCGCTAATTTCACCTTGCTGCTTCAACAGCTCTGAATTATTTTTCACTACAATCTGAAATGTTGTTAGTGTGTATTTATTTTTGTTTAACAAAATCGTGGGCTTTTTTTTTAGTAAGTCTTTTATTTTGCCATACAAAAAAGTAGATATATTATATTGTTATTGGTGAATTTTGGGTTTAGCTGTAAATATATAGTTATAATATATTTTAATGAATAAAATAAACCATTGGGTCCATTGTGTATACAACTTATCGAACAACATTTTTAGGTAATTTAAAATAAAACAAAATTAAGAACTTGTTAACAAAAAAAAAGCACTTAAAACCTATAATAAACTAAATAACTTTTGTTCTATTAAATTACTTCAAACCTTTAAAAACACTAGCCTAAACCACCGCAATGTAAAACTAAACTGCTGGTAAGGTTATAATGTAATGGATATTGCTACGTTTTGATACAACACAGACCAGAAAAAAAGCGGGAATTAATTAGTTTAAGATTTGGACTTTAGATTTCAGCACAATCCAGACAATAAAAGTATTAAAAATAAATTAATGCAGATCATTTGTATGGCCAGTCCTGTATGGCCAGTTCGAGAGATTTTACCTTGTCCAGTACTGCTGGCCATCCGAGCTGAGAGGGGACGTAACTTGCAAAAACAATTCAGACTTGATAAAGAAATGGCTGTGGCCAGCACTACTGGCCATCCGAGCCCAGAGGACTTTTATTAAAAATCCTACCAGGGTTAACTTATCAATAATTAACTTATCTCCATATACAATATATTTATTTCAATGATGTAAAAAGGTATTTGATATTTCTCACTCTCAACTTTAGTTACATTTTTTGTCGATTCTTGTCCCAAAAACGCTACTTTTGTTTTTCCTCGATCTTGATAAATTGTTTTTAATACATTCTTGTTTCTTGCTTTTTCCTAAACCTCAGCTCTCATCTTTTTTCTCAATCTAAATAATTTTTTGTATTAAACAACATCCCGTTCTCATCTCGAATTCAAAAAGTCAAACTCGCACACCTCTACATTCAACTTATCCCACAAACAGGGCTTACTTTAAGAAATTCAATTAAAGTTATGACTTAAAATTTAAAATTAGCTGAGCTGTATATTAGCCATATCTAATAGACAAAAATATTAGTAGACATGCACCACCTTGTAAAAAAATAAACAACAAACTGAGACAATATCATACGGGAGACCTGCTGCACGCCTCATGTTGGTGCCTGCAATGACACGACACTGACATGTTGGTCAGTGTGAAAGCTACTATTAAGTTTAAGTTAGTTTTCATGACTGTCAACATTGTGCCGACATCGGGTCAGTAAGTGTGAAATCATCCAATGACATGAATGTGTCAAACTATTTAAAAAATTGCAGAATTGTTTTTATTTCCACTTTGAGTGATATTTTGTATAATTTTAAAATGTTTAGTGGCTAATTTTCATAAACTACATTTGCAAAAATTTTAAATCATAAGGATTTTAGAAAGAGTTATAAAATTAAGTAGCACATTTCTTACCTTTTCACATGCCTCGCTTCAATTTTCATTCCTTCTTTAACCATTTTGCTTTGACTCGCTTGTCGATGTACTAAAAAGAGATACATATTTAACATTTATGTAATAATTGGCTCATCAAAAATATAATTTCTAAACTTTATACAATACTGTTTAATACACTAACAATACATTGAAAGTTTATTTACATTTGAATATAAATGACATTAATAATAATAACATATTGTCGCTTAGCTAACAACAGTGTCTAAGTAACATTTCAGTAACTTCACAGGAGGGGCAAAAACCCCTTATTTTCAAGTTATTTAATATAATGCTGTGTTTAGTTTTAAATAAAATTTTGGATACGTTACTACTATCAACAAAATTAAATCTAAGTTTCTGCTTTGTGCATTTAGGAGGTTTTGTTTTTATTGCAATGGAACTGCCTATCGCTAGGATTTTTGCCGTAAACATTGCTTTAGTTGATACAAAACGTCCAGAATGCGTTGGAACCAAAAATAACTTTTGTTTAAGTTAGGCGGTATTATTGTCTAAGCGACAATATGTTTCTCTTTATTTTCAGTTATTTTAATTATTATAGTACAAAATGTAGTAATGTTTAGATAAAAAAATTAATAAACAAAATTTCCTCAATATCAAAACAAGATAAAAACTATGTTGCCGTCTTCAAAAGCAAACATTACTAACTCCTTTAAAACAGGAGTTTTCAACTAGTTTTTACCCAAGTGCCAGTACTACGGTTCTTTTTGGCTCAGAGCGTATGCATATGATAATATTAGTTTACTATTATTCGTACATAGGCCTGTAACATGTGAGTAACTCATAATTTTTATTTTACATAATATACAAAATTAATGTACTTCAACAGATTAATTAGTTAATGATGGATGCAGAACTAATTTTTTTTTCTCTT
Organism: Philaenus spumarius; assembly: GCA_018207615.1. NCBI lineage: Eukaryota > Metazoa > Arthropoda > Insecta > Hemiptera > Aphrophoridae > Philaenus > Philaenus spumarius. The sequence goes on from JAGFPH010000811.1 coordinate 216,761, forward strand.
CAATCGATACAGAAAAACATGAATGAAAACAGAGTACTAGTACAAAAGAACAATGATTTTTCCAGATGTAGTTACTCTGTGATATTTTTTCTTTTCAGGTCGACCAGCTGTCATTAACAAACTGCGTTTTAAGTTATTAGTGTTGTTGTTGTGACAATGTCGGGCGATTATGTTCATCGATCAAGTAATATTCGAGAAATTTTATATTAAAGGTAATAGTGATATAAAGGCAGTGCAGATCACACCTGAGGGAGATTAATAAAAATTAAAATGAAGAATCTGACTACGTCAGAGAAAAAATTTAGTGTAAATGATAACTTTTTTGTGGTTTTTCAAAACCACATATTTTTGAAAAGTGAATTAATATGTCCATTTTGGTTTTTAGCATTATGAAATTTAGTTATTATAGCAGATATCAGGACTAAAACAAATCTTCAACAAATTATTATGTTTCAAAGTCATCAAATTTGTTTAGTGAGTAGTATTCCATTTATTATTTTATTTTATTTTAAAAATTTTTAGGATTATGATGATATATATATAATACATGATGTTTATAAGGTTTTTTTTCTATTTTTTATAATAATTCAACAAAACAACTAAAATTGGTGTGACATTAAGGAAAGGACACTCAGAGGGTTTACAAATCATTATATTCCTTTGATGTCAAACTTTTTTGAGCTCTGACTACACATCTGTTCCCGATGGTAATGTGTGTTAGCTAAACTCTACTATATTTCAATTATTGATCCTACAGGTACAATTTTTTTTATCAACCTTTAGTTAACCTTCGATCGGGCGCATTGATTTTCAAACATGATCGGGTTCAAGGAAGTTACCTCCGGGTATAGAAAAAAGAAGTAAAAAATATAACTGATATGGATTAAAGCAAATATACGAACAAAAATAATACAAATGTATTTA
>JAGFPH010000811.1:224219-246301 GCA_018207615.1 Philaenus spumarius
TAGGTTTGTTACCAGTCGTGTACTTGGAACATAAAAACTGTTTTTTTCAAAATAAAAAATTTGAAATTGATAAATGTTTTTATACAGTTATATTTAGAACTAAATTACGAAACTTTTTTACGCTTACGAAAAAAATACAAAAAATGTTTACTACTTGTTATGTAGGCCTAAAGTTGAACTTTTTCCTTTCGTTACTGAACATTTTTTGTTTCTTGAGCTAATAACTTTTACAATTTCAAAATAAACTAATTTTTAGTGGCATATTTGAATTCTTTGAAGTTTATTCTACAAAAAAGCTATTGAACACTTTTGGATTGGGGTTCATTTACTATTTTTGGCGAATTTTTAAAAATATGCTTGCAAAACGCTCAAAACAGGCTTTTCAATTTTAGCTTTAACCATGCCACTTGGAGGGTTAAATGTTAAACAAGGCATAATTATATTATACTCACTCTGGGATCCCAAACTGGAAAGCCAAGGTTCACATTATCCGGTTGTTTGAGAAGTACAGGTTGTGGCCATTTCCACTGAGAGAAGACAAGAAAAAACTTATGTACTAAAGTCGCTGCCGCAGCATTAGGGTACAACTGGCATGTCCTTGCTACTAACATCGCCCATGAAACACCTCCTAAATAACCTAATACGTTACTGTATATACCATGTTCTGAAACAAAAATAATAATAAGGGTACAACTGGCATGTCCTTGCTACTAACATCACCCATAAAACACCTCCTAAATAACCTAATACGTTACTGTATATACCATGTTCTGAAACAAAAATAATAATAAGGATACAACTGGCATGTCCTTGCTACTAACATCGCCCATGAAACACCTCCTAAATAACCTAATACGTTACTGTATATACCATGTTCTGAAACAAAAATAAAAGTACTTATGGTTTATCTATACTAGCACAATTCAGTGGATTGTAATGAAAAAAAGGCTAAACACTTTATAACAGACTAGCGAAAAAAGCCACACACAGTGCTCTTTTATTTGTTTAATCAATAAAATATATCAAATTATTCATTTAATTTTCTTCAGATAAAATATGGAATGTGGACAAATCTATAATCATTGATAGAGATGGAAAGTAGCTCTATCTTGTTAAATTTATCTCCTCAAATATAGTATTTACACCTTCTGTTCGGATCTGCATACTAAACTATTGTTTAATTTTGAATCCTATCTACCATTAGCGAAACGTGGCTAAAAAAAAGTATTTTCACACTAGGCCTGTGCGAGTATTCGAAGATCGAGTATTCGAACGCCGAGCTTTTTAGTATTCGGCTCGGCTCGAAAATAAAAAAAAGTTCGAAAAAATTCGGGCCGAGCTTTTTAATCGGAACCGAGAACCGATGAGCTAAAAAGTCGGTTCTAGAACCGGACCCGATTGATGTCGAATATTGATGTGAATTCGGCAATTGAAACGACCCCTTTATAGTGGTACAAAACAAAAGAGAAAAAAAGAACATTCACACATTTTCGGTTATTATAAAACTAAACTCTTCGCATTAGTTTATCTGAACGCGACATACGTTGCAATTTAGCTCGATCGCGTGGCGATGGTGAACGTGAATGCCGGTTCGATGCACTCATTTCATCAGATAATGTAGCCTTTGTAAATTAATATTTATGCCTGAATTATTATTTTTTTACTATCAGTGATTATAACAATTAATAATCCCTTTATTATTCATAAAAGTTAAAAAAATAATAATAAATGATTAAAATAATTACGCAAGAAAAAGTGTCAAATAAAATTATTTGGAATCCGACTAGGCATAATATTTTTTTAAGATTGACTAGGATTGCGTTAACGCTCGGAATATTATATGTTTTGTTTCTGAACGTTCAATTCGGATGAGTTCAGAAATAATCGGAACTTCAATCATCGAAAATTTCATTCGACGGCGTCAGTTTAGTCCCGCCGAAGTTGAACAACTTGTTAGAACAAAGTAATATCAAGTTATTACGCTGTGTGTAAATACATACAGTATTCAGTTTTAGTGCAGAGTTTTATTCATTTTGTTTTAGTTACCGCAATTAGTTAATACAGAAGAGCGCCGATTTTTAGAAACAAATTGGGACCGAGGGACTTCTGATAACCAATTTGTTCGGGTAATTAAATTCACTGTGAACTCACTAACGACTGACAGCAGCGGTCGGCCATGCGCTCGGCTGACTCAACAGCGACCGCTGTTCTGTTGAGCGCACAAACTCCCTGAAGTTTACAACTCGGCTGATTATGCGAGTAAAAAACTTTAAATTCGGAATTATTACGTGTAGTACTGTAATGTACTTATATATTTACAGTACATTTCTGCTTTCAGATAATCGACGCTCTACTGAATTAACATATTAATTTGATTAAGTTTAGTTAGTTGAGGATATGTGGAAACTTAACTGGAGTAGGCTAGTCTTTTCATCAATGGCATCGAAAATGTGGCAATATTTTATAATAGACGTTGAGAGTGACTTTTTGTCCGTAATTTAACTTAGCTGAATACTTTTATTGAAGTAAAAACTTCTATATATATATCCTTGTGTATAGTATATATGAAGAACAAGGACCGATGACAATGCAATATTAATTTTTTGGGTGTAGTAAGTGAGCACTGATCATGGTCCCCAGAACACGATGTGATTTTCACCCCCTTCAAAACGTCGGATTGATTTGAAACTTTGCACACTTATCAAGGACCGATGACAATGCAATATTAATTTTGTTGGGTGTAGTAAGTGAGCACTGATCATGGTCCCCAAAACACGCTTTCAGGTGTCATTAAAACCTTTATATACAGGGTGATTCACGACGATATACAAAAACTTCGGGAGCTCATTAATTTTGTTGGATGTAATAAGTGAGCACTGATCATGGTCCCCAGACTAAAAAATAAGAATGTAAATAATACATATATATTAGGCCTACTTTTTTTACTCCAGTGCTGTTAAAATTAAGTATTTATCGTTTTAATCCCCGATTGTTACCTAGTACTACATTGAAGTAAATAATAAGAAAGCTCGGCTCGTCAAAAGCTCGAGTTCGTGAGCTATATAAAAAGCTCGGCTCGAACTCAAAAATCTAGGCTCGCACAGGCCTATTTCACACACTCTGTTATATTAAATTATGTCGACAACTTACTTTTAGCCCACAGTTTGATTGTTCTTAAAGCAAGTCGGAAGTTTTCTATATTAGGTACAAGACGAAGTATCTCGTCAGTTACACGACATCCATTGAGGCTACGAACACACTTTTGGTCTAAATTCTTTAATAACATGTCATCTCGTAAATCCTAAACAGAACATCATTCAAAATTAAATCAAACAAATACACACATTAATCAAATAAATCATAGGAAAATACAATATGAATAATATAACAATAAACATGCGTTAGTTAAAAGAAACACAACATTCCTTAGAATTAGGGTAAGCCTTTAAGAATTTATTTTTCTGAACCAATGCATTATGATTTATGTCGAAGTACATTCTTACAATTAAATGCAAATCGAACCATACTAACTTGCCCCTAATAAAACAATTCTAGTTCCAATATAATTATTTTCTGCTAGTAATATATGCAGCAAACGGCAAAAATACTATTAAAGAATTCTCCAACATGGAGGGTTTTCCAGGGTTGCAGAAAATGTTTTAGCACACCAAATTTCCCCAGATCACACTTTTTTATATTATGTAACTTCCTGTTGAATTTACTACTTAAAAAGCATCTAACTTATATATTGATTCGGAAGAAAAAAAAACTTGATAATATTCTGGCTTAATATTAGGCAAATTCTGGTAGATTTGCCTATGTTGTGTTGGTAATATACGACTAATAATGATTATCAGTCGTTCTTCAAGCATCCAGTTAATACTGATTACATTATAAATTTAAACAACCACCTAGTCCACTTGATACCCATACTGATGGGGTCGAAGCAAGAGGTATGGGATGATAGATTGCTATATAAAACCTTGCTACCACTTAACCCCATCTCTATCCACGCAATGAAAATGGAAACAAACCAATAAGTCACCACATCGTATGCATGTTACTGATAGACAAATTTAGAATTTTGGTAGGTAGTTTAAGTTAAAAAATGAAAAACTTCAATAATGCCTATTTAATAAGTAGGCCTACTTTTGTATATAATTTAATATGATTTAGTTATCGCTTGAATAATATGATTTGTATGAAGATAATAAAATTTGCATACCGGTACCATGTAATTAATACCTAAAGAATGTATTAGAAAACCAGCTGTTTGTAGTTAGTCAAGAATCAGGAATTGCCATTCACCAACCGGCACAAAACTATGTATCAGCGTCTTGGCCATACGATATTTTGAGCGGTGAAGATTAAATAGGAATCCTGCCCGACTTACAACTTTGTATATATGTGTGTGTGTGTGTGTATTTAAATATACTGTAAATAAACCGATTAGGCTGACCTTTGTTTTCATTCATTACTTATCTAATTTCTTTAAAATAATTATTTTTTCTTTATTTGTTATGGATTTTTTCCCCGGCCAAAATTTGCCCAGCCCAGAGTCAATTTCCCCCGAACTTCGTTCGGACATATTCTGCACTCATAGGGTTTTCACCTTGTAAAACATATCTTTCATAATGACTAAGCGGAACAGGTAGATTTTCAAGTTTGCATTCACACTCTTAAGCTAACAATTACACAAATTTATTATCCCCTTACACTAAGGATAGCAGTTATAAAAAAAGTTTCAGACAGAAGATTTACAAAAATTTTGAACGGGCTCAAAATTGTGAGTAATATTTTTTTTTTTTTTCTGCGATCTCACTTTAATCATCCCATGCAAAATGTGTTGGTAGTACAAAACTTACTTCAACCAGAAGAAAAAAATTACTTTAAAGAGAGTTGTGGTTTTTTATATGAAATATCTATTGGCGGCAAACCTTGGGGGTAAGACCAACATGTATGCCATGAAGGCAAATATCATGACGCTCTGTTGTGGCCCTCTTCGCTGCCACTCTCTACTTCCTTGTGTGTTTGGCACATACACTATATACTTCGATGCTTCTTCGTGTGATTGAGTGTACTGTGTCGACTTAAGTATACTCGACGCATTTGTATGCATAGTAACTTTCTTTCTGATATTATTGTTCCTAAAAGAACATGTTTGAGGTGCTTAAAGATTTTAAATCAGTGACTGTATTATTGATTTACACTGACGGCTACTCATATATAGTCGTGAAGGTTTAAGGAGATAATTTAGATGAACTTCCGGTGATTTTAATATTAATTTTGAGACAAACAATTCAATCCCTTTGACAACATTCCTTGGAAAAAAATTTAATTTGAAAATCAATAATAAGTCAACTGAACCCACAACTAGATATAGAACAACAATCGATGCTACATTTTCAAGATACCTTGATAACATCACATTGAATACTTTTGTTATATACTTCGGTTACCATCGGAAAATCATTTCTTTAATATTGTCTAATATACACCTTCATCAGATATTATTATAGAAAACGCAGAAGATACATCAAATAATATACCTTAACTGCATTATTAAAAAAATACTTATTTGTCCTGTATTTATATTGTTGTAACACAAAAATATATTTATTTTATTAACAAAACTCTATGTTTTTAATTATTACACTCCACATTTATTTATTGGTTTTCTTTCATTTTATAAATTCTATCAATAACCATCAATTTTGATATTTCACATCTGCTGGGCGTCCTGTGACAGCCACAATTTTTTTTAGAGGTATTATTAAGGTTTTGTTTCTTAACTATATTTTCTCCCCCTTGAGCTAATGGTTGGCGTTATTAAAAACCTTTCAAAAGTTTTTGTACTACTCAAAGGAGGCAATATAACTTAAACAAAAACCTAAGTAGAAATGTTCTAGAAAGTATCACTATGATAACAACTCCATAAATAAAACCAAATTACTCAAACTTAAACAAAGTACAAGGTTTGATAAAAAAATACAGTGAATAATTTCATTACAAATAAAGTAACAAGCTTACATAAAATCTTAATTAATCTCCTTCCAAGCAATGTTCTTGGCTAGCAATGCACTTGTCCCAACATTGAATCCATGACTGGAAGGTTTCTTTCGAAAGGGCTTTCAGCTGTTGGGTCGGGGCTATCTCAATGTCAGGAGGAATGGTGTCAAAACACTTTCCGTGTAGCACGTTTTTTTATTTTTACAAAAAACCAGAAGTCACATAGTGTGCTAAATCTGGTAAGGCGGATTGGACAGACAGGAACACTATTTCCAACCAAAAACTCGTGAATCAAAAGGGACTTGTGGCACGGCGCATTGTCGTGATGAAGAAGGAAGCCATCGGCCCATTTTTCTGGTCTCTTTCCTCGCAAAAGTTCCAGTACCCCTTGTAAAATTCAGAGTTTACAGTTGTTCCCTTAGATCAAACTCTGATCGCACTATGCCCGAAAAAATAATGAGCATAACCTTGATGTTCGACTTTGACTGACGTACCTTTTAAGGGCAAGGGGAGTTGCTGGTCTTCCATTCAGAATTCTGAAATTTAATATCAAGTAAATAGCCATAGATGCAACTTTCATCTCCAGTTGCAATTTTGGTCATGAAGTCCGGACCTGCATGAAGACGATCCTTCAATTCCGTGCAAACTGAGACATGACTTTCCTTCTGTTAATCTGTCAAAAGTCTGGGAACAAATTTTGCACTCACTTGTTTCAATTGCTAATTATCGGTTAAAACGCTTTGCATGGACCCGTACGAGATGTTAAGTTCCTTGGTAAGCTCAGGCGTAGTTATTTGCCTGTTTGAACAAACAAGTTTGGCTACTTTTTCACGTTTTCATCAGTTTTTGAGGTTGAAGAATGATACAAACGTTCCTTGTCTTCAACCAACTCATTTCCGCTTTTAAATCACTCATACAAGTTGTAACTACTACATTATCGCACTAATTTTAACATTTTATGAGCTTCTTTAGCACTTTTTTGCAACTTAAAACAAAACCTAATGTTAATGCGTTGTTCGCAATCCATGATGCATGACAGACAAGTCAGAACGTGTTCAAACTTGACAATGCCTGTCTCAACAGATCAGGCTATCGGCCATAATACATCAAAGGGATTCTGACGCAGCAGTTACTACTATAAAAATTCATTCACCGTGTTTTTTTATCACACCTCGTAATTATACAGAGTTATTCTTAAACGGAAGCTTATTCTAGAGTTCGGAAAGGGTGATTTTAATCACTTTTGCTTTGTTAAAGCTTTTTTTAAATAAACTTATATGAAAATTAAATTGCAAAAGTCATTTAACATATTAGGAAAATTTGCAGTCAAAGTCAGGAGATATAACGTCCAAATACAAGAAAATGAGAAAAATAATGAAATGGATTAACAAGGTCATTGTTTAGCTGTATGTACAGAGAATAATACTTTAATAGGCCTAATCATGTTTTGAAAATTACCATTAAAGCAGCAAATAAAATATGACAAAATGTGTATGTAAGTAAACATAGCATAGCTACTTACCATAGTATCTGGAATTTCCTTTAAAGCTAGCCTAGCAAACAGCATATCTATTTCTATTCCATCAAAGTTCATCTTAATAACAGGTACATATGCTTCTTCCACAGCCTGAAAAAATATCAAAGGAACATAAAAAAGTTAGTTCAAACATTTATACAGTCAATTATTGATAATGCTCGGATTTGGGTGGCTAAAAAGGGTGCTAGAAATTAGAATGGAAATTGATCAAATACAGTAGGGTGTTGATAATGTTGTAACGGATGGTTACAAAAATAAAAATATATAATATAAACTTGTTAAAAAAAATGGGGTTTTCGAAGAATTTGTAAAAATAAAAAAAATGTTCAAATTAAATAAAATAAAATGCTGTATGTGGATTATTCTTCACCTCTCCTTCACTTTACTTATTTATTTACCTTTAAAACAAAAAAACAAAAACTCGTCGCTCATAATACATCTTAAGTCACCAAGTAACACACCTCTTTACACCTCTGCCTCCATAATAAAAAAATTATACATCATGTATCTCACCTCAAATCCAACGTAGTACGCCACCTTACACCTTAACTTACAACTTCACCTTACACCTTAAAAACTTATTCATAAAAACCTTAACATCACCTTCGTTCAACTCTCATAAAAAAAAAAAATTAATAATCCACATATAACTTTTCTGTATGCTCTATCAGCATCTATCTGTTTATAATTACTATTAATGATTATTATATTAATTTTACTTTCTCAGGGCTGAGTCTTTGGCTGTAAAGTACAGGCTGATGGATATGCGTGGCTAAATAAAGGAATCTAAGACATTGTGGCGGAACAACTAATTTTTACTCAGACATTATCAAGAAATAATTATTTACAAAACAATACATTATCATCATGAGGCAAACAAGTCAATTTGACGAAGATATACACAAAATGTTACTAAGTCTATCTTACAATGTATGACGCAATAGAACCAAAATGAAGCTATTTCTTAAAATGATTAAAATTTTGAATTTGCAGACTGAAAAACTTATAAGCTATGGCCATTACTACTCACGGAATCGTTTGAATCGATGATTTTACCTAGGATTTTCACTTTAATTACACTTTCTCTTTAACACACTTAGTACATGATGCGTAGTTTTCCAGTCACATGGTCGAAAATCTTTAAATTCATTTATCGTCGAAAAATCACTGTCAATTTCACTGCCGAAGCTCACCACAACGCAGTAACACTCCCATTTCAATTTTATAGACTTTTCATCACTCTACTATTGATAAAACTACATTTTTTTATGAAGAAGATTATTTGTTGCACTTTACTTGACGTGCATACAGTACGCCATCTTAACAGTCTCTCTCTTGTATAGGAAGCCGTACACGGCCTTCCGTATCAGAATAACTTCTATGCTTGTTATAATCAAGTTATTTTCGTCCTGCGTTCCGACATACATGCCGATATTATGACGTGCTTTTTATATATGGTTTCTTTTGTTTGACTTAACTGTTTTTAATTCTGTCGATGGAAATTTACTTAAATGTTTGTTACGCAATCATTCACCTGTCTCTTCAATTATTCACTCCAACCGCACCACCGTTTTTAATGTCAACAACCTTTATACAGTTTATACACCCTACATACCTCTACCGATTGATACATTTTAAGTCTGCTTTTTTACTTTATTTTTATTAATAGTCTGCTTATTCTTTACTTTATTTTGTTTAAATGATTTTACTTTAATTATTCTGCATCACAAAAGAATTTGTACATATATATAGGAATTATAAATGTTTATCATTATATATTGCGTCTTTCATTTTATTCAGACCAAACCTCTATGCTTTTAGTCATTATGGGTATTATTAGTTTATTTTCATCATATAGTATTTCTGTTACATGGCTGTAAGTGTTACAATGTTGAGGACAAAAATCCCGATGACGATAATCCAGATTCAACTCCTGCATCAAAAATTTAAGCGAATATTTGCCAAAAGCGTTGAAACGACAGACTTGGTGGGGGTTGTCATTAACAAAAATAATGAGGCGGGGGTTAAAAGAACTTTATAAACAGTCAATTATTAACGGTTTTAGCAAGTTTTCTTTATATTTGAGGCATCTTTTAAAAAATCCGGATATTTTGATAGTTAATTAATCCGGATTATCGGCACTCAAATATATTAATATACTAGAAAATACTTTAAATACTTTAATATATTTAGATACTTCAAATATCTCATTGTATTTTAGTTACAAATATCTGATTATTTGATTGTACTAACTTTTGGAAATAGTAATAACAACAAAAAATAATTATCACACAGCTATTGTAATCAACTGCATAAAAAATGTTAAATAGAAACAAATAGTTGCAATATTTGTTCTGAAGCAAGTAAGCATAAATTCTGTTTTTAAAAACTTAGTTGAGGAGAACAGCGGTTGTTTAATTGAAGCAACAATAGTCGGCTTTGTCAGTTTCTCTCTCGTTAAACCTATTGACTTGTCATATTTCAAGTGAGCAGAATGGATTGACTCGCAAACCAATTATTTTGAACCAGTTAATTGATCTAAAAGAATTGTTTTGTCGATTACTACAGCTGAAACTGGCAGACATCAGAACACACCGGGTATTTGCTTTTAAATTGTGAATAATGTACTACCATAGATTTGAGACAAATTGATGAAGATGTTTGTGCATCAAAATAATCAATGCTTAACTCTACAACTGCTATGCGTCTTGATCCAGACATATTAAGCAAACGCTTTGAAATTCGATTATGAAGGCATACATTTACTTAAAATTATATATAGGCCCTGATTGCAAAGAGGAAGAATTGGAGCATCCATAGAGTACAATATTTCCACATGCTTTTTCTTATGCGTTATGTTCATTATGTTGTCACACCTAAAAAATTCATTATGTTGTTATTTCATTAAAAATTTGCGTAGTATTTATAGATATGTATTGTATGTATAGTATGTATTGTGTGTATATGGGTGTGTATGTATGGATGTAGGCATGTGTATGTATGTGTGTATTTCGCGGATATCTTATTTATGATTTACCTATTTTATTTGTAGCATGAGTCATGTTAGTTTATATTATTCTTTATATTTGTCTTTATTATAATTTTGTTATACATTTTGTAATTATTTATGTATTTTGTTGATGGGTTCAGTAGAAGGGGCTTCATAGCCTCGACTGCGCCCAAATAAAGGCGATAAACAAAAACAAACAAAACAAACACCTGACAAAACTTTTAACTTTTCAGCTGCCATATGTTTGTTGTCGTTTTTTTAGGCATATGAAGTTACAGTTTAGTGTTTTGATATAAAAATTAGTGAATTGTCTGGAAGTAGTGGTATTTGGGATTATTTATTTGTTGGAATTAGAGGATAATGAAGAAAGTGATGTTATTGTAGGAGAAGATGACAAGGATGACCGTGATGCATTGGTAAACTGTATCAACCTAATGATGTAGAAAGTGACAGTGATGATAATGTGAATAAGCAGTGTACATCAATGGTTTTTACATTTTTTTAAGTGCACAATGCAAAAATTTTTTGTTTACGTTTAAAATTGTCTATAATTTTTATATAGCCTAATGTTTTTTTTATGCGAGTGATAGTGGTAAATCAAAAACTATTTTCAAGATTGTTTGTGTGCTAGGGTTAATATTTTGTAGGACAATTTTATTGATTTAAATACGCAGTAAGAATACAATTTGAAATTGGCTAACGATGACCTATAAATAGGAGTCTGCATATGAGTTAACTTTGAGGAAAATGGTGATAATGCCTACTTTACAGTTTTATTCACATAGGCCTATCTAACACTTAACGTATTAATCTTGTGTTTTCAGGAGTCAAACAACTTATTAGCTACGAGCTTCTTATAATTAATTGTAGGTAAACACTTTTAATGCTACAAATTACAAAAACTTTAAATGTATATAAACTTACCCTTAAATCTGTAACTTCAGGCTGTTGTTTAAGTTTTTCGTAAAATGATGAAAAATAATCAGATCTATCAATATGCCTGGGTGCAACACATAGAGCATCAATATCAGCCCCTTTGTGATGAACTCCTAACCTATAGGAACCGAATGTATATATTTTGCCTCCTACTTGTTCAGCAACATTCTCAGGCATATTCCGACTAATGCTTATTTCTTTGATCCATTCTTTTACTAGGCAATTTAGTTTACTCAAAATTTCCATCCTACAACAGAAATATTTACATACCATTTAAGCAATAAAGACTTTTTTTAAACTAATAAATATAGTATCACAATACATAGAATGGATTTTAACCATACCTGTGGTTGAGCTCTTGGTCACTTTCACATACATTGAAAGGTTTTAACGCATCTTGCAATTCTTGAGTACGCTGTATATCAAGAGGTTTAGGCATAGCTAACGTAATTGCAGATGTCATGCCCAGAGTACGCTGATTGTTGTTTTGTGTTTGTTGTGTGCTTGTTACTTGCGACAATTGGCTTTGTGCTTGAGTGGGCCACATCCTGCTGGAAGATATAGCATTCTGCTTACAGTTACATTATTCAAATATTGGAATAACACAGACAAATGCACCAATGTGATTATTGTTCTAAAAACTAATTAATCAAAAATCTTAGTATTATTTAGAAATACTTTCTAATTAGCTTATGTTCATTTATTTAAGGCTGGAAATTCCAGCTAGTTGGTGTTTTGAAGATAACAATAATTCTAAGGTAGGGTTGAAATACTTTAAATTTCCCTTTATTCTAACAAGCAGAATGACAAAAGATATTTTATATAATAAGACCTTTTATTTAATTAATCCTTGTTTTTTTTTTAAATCCAAGCAACTCATAATTTAATGCCCTTTTGTTAATATAGTTTTTAAACTTATGGGCACATTAACGCCTAAAAATCATTGCTGAATCACAACCCATTCCATATTTCTGAAAAATGATTAACCTACCTTATTAGGCTATATATGTCTACCTCATTACGATAAATTATTGTTTTAAAACAAGTTTATAATTACTATTAGGCTACACAAAATAATAATGCATTTTATGATTTGAAAACCATTCACTAAAAAACCCCGTCATTTTTTAAACATTTAACATAAAAGGAAAAAAGATGCTAAAACAATAACAACATGCAAAATATAGAAAAATAACAAACATCATCATAGATTGTTTAAAATATTTCTATACAAAAAATAATAGGGCTAAGCCGGTGAAAATATACATTACAACACTACGCCAAATTGCTGCCGAGGTGCCAGTGCAAGATAATGCTCTAATACGTAATTGTAATGTTCAATTCGATTTCTACTTAAATAAATGACTTAAAATTTGTTGAACAAAATTTAATGCAATTAATTATAAAACAGAAAATAAAACATTTAAAAACTCAAATTAACTCGGGAAATATTAAACACATCTTTTCAATGACATCGGATGGCGCATAAACACGATTGCCGAACTCCTACAACTTAACATCACTTAATAAAATACACACACACACGTACATAATACAGGGTTAGTTAAAAGTCTGGAGACACCCCCTTAACTATCCACCGAGCATTGATAGAAAATCCAAACCCGGGGGTTGTTTATAGGTCATAAAAGCACACTTCCCCATGCATAGGGCAACGTTACCCCCCAACTCAAAATCGGAATTTTTGGGGCTACTCAATATTTTTAAATGGGAAGTATGGTCATGTGATACCTCATTTTAAAGGTCTATTTAAGACTAGGAAAATGACATAAAGAAAATAAAAATCGGACCACCCAAAACAAAATAGCGGCCCTAAACGTGTTGAAATAAATCGACATAAAGTTGCTAATATCTCGAAAAGGAAGAGTTTTTAGAAAAAATTTCAAGAGACAAAAATGTTTATTTCAAATTGCTTGAACTAAAAAATTGCTTCCAAATCAATTTCGTAAATTTTATTTTTACTCCTCCATCTTAAAAAATGTTGTAAAAAATAAAATTTACGAAATCGATTTGGAAGCAATATTTTAGGTCAAGCACTTTGAAATAAACATTTTTTGTCTCTTGAAATTTCTTTAAAAACTCTTCCTTTTCGAGATATTAGCAACTTTATGTCGATTTATTTCAACACGTTTAGGGCCGCTATTTTGTTTTGGGTGGTCCGATTTTTATTTTCTTTATGTCATTTTCCTAGTCTTAAATAGACCTTTAAAATGAAAATAGACATCATTTTAAAATAGAAAATTCTAAACTGTTACAAAATGTAACTAAACCCAACACATTGGAAGCTTGGGAAACTTTTTATATTAACAAATAACGTAACATAATTGTGAATAATGAATTAGGTCCTTTACAGAATTCTTTATTAATGTAATAATGCTATGTTTTGTTAAATATTAATACTAGTTTAGCAATCTTATTTAAGTTATATTGTTATTGTTAAGATATTTGATTAATGGGTAGGCGGTGGTACCGCCTTAGCATAGGTTTAGGACATGCCCCCTGTAGGGTACGCCCCTTCTGGTTAGGTATTTATACGGTGTGTTGTCACACTGTTAGATCAGTTATAGTTTGGTTACTGTAGCCCGTGCATCACTGAGAATGGCGACATTGTCGTTGAAACGCGTTTGAGGTTATTGTGAGATTTTGTGTTCAGGTTTTATTTTATCTAAGTTACTTTCTCACAAGTCAAGCTCATTAGTTATTTACTTTAAAATGAGGTATCACATGACCATACTTCCCATTTAAAAATATTGAGTAGCCCAAAAAATTCCGATTTTGAGTTGGGGGTCATTCCATATCAAATCAACACAGAGTATAAACCTGACCACCTCAGAATTTGATGAAATTTGGTATGAAGTTTGATCTCATAGAGATTAAGAAAAATGTCAATTTTTTTTCAAATATCTCAATCGGTTTCAAAATTACGGCCATGTAAAGTTTTCCAAAATCCGCGAAAAAAGCGTAACCGACATATTTTGAAATCACCATAGCTTTTCTCCTAATTGAGCTAGAGAGATGGGAGTGGTATCATTTTACTCAGTTTTAAATGCTCTTTCTTTTGATGTACAACACAACATATGTTGTTATAAAAAGTTTTTTGAGGACATCAAATTCAAAATTTTGATTTTGATTTTTTCAAAAAGTGCATTTTTGAAAATTAAAAAAAATTCCTATAAATAGTTTATACTTTTGGTAAGTGATTCTCAAAATTTCAAAGTGGGAGGCCAATGGGTTCATAGTTAAAAAATAATTTTAAAAAATGGTGTTTTATCAAACTGTTAGTCAGCCTACCTACTACAGATTTCTTTACTATTTTACATTAATCAAAGTGAATTTTTTTTTCCCAATATCAGACCCTATGCCTATCTTACAATCAAATCACTATCTTCTATTAACTGTAAGGTTACATACTGTGAAACCTAATCATAACTATTGAACATTTAGCTCAATATCAATGTTTAATTATATGTAGGCCTAGCTTAGTGCTAGCATTATTATAGCCTAAGCTGGCTAAATTATAGTAAGCTCTCTCACCTAGGTATAATACTTACATTAAAATAAATACAATTATAAACAAAACTTAACCTAAACTAACAGTCACCGGCGTAAATTTACTATACAACCCTCGGCTGATATTTTTGTAACCGACAATCTTGTTTTACATTCTTTTGTTAACCTTTTGCACTCTATTTATTTGACACTTGGCTGCTCCACCAGATCCAATTAAAATATTACTGTTGTTTGCAGAATTATTTTTGTAAATTCGCTAAAAAATTCCTATAAATAGTAAACATAAGTTATTATATATCATTTTGTTCGGAATAAAACAGAGAATAAGGGAAAAATTGTTGAAAGATTAAATAAAAAAATGTTTCATTGAGTAGGCTTATTTTGAATATATACGGTCAAAAAAATCTATCGATTATTTTGTTTTGTAATGAAATTAAAAATAAGAATAATAGAGTTTAGAGCTTTTAAAATAACTTTATTACACTAAATGTGACCATAATAAATAATTTTAAAAATATTCTTGAGGTTTAACAACATTTTTTTATTGAGTAGGCCTATTTTTAATATATTAGGTCAAACAAATAAAAAAAAAAGTTTTTTTTATAAATTTATAAGTAGTATAAAAATGATTAGAGCTTTAAAATTGTTTTTACGGTAAATATGTCTGTTTAAGTATGTCAATTTTCTTTATATTTATTCAAAAATTTATTTTAACAATAACATTTTTGCGAAATAATGGTACATAACCACGTTAACGTATAGTTTAAACAGTTGCCATTTCTCAACACAAAATAAAACAAAAAAAAGATCTTTACATTATTTATATTAACAAAATTTACACAAAACTGCAAAATAATAACGTACAGTAAAAATAAATACCACTTGAAAAAGCGTAAACAAAAGTTACAAGACGCAAGATAAAAGACGATGCTATTTGTATTTCTTGATCATGACTGGCAAACAGCTGCTCAACTACAGAGAGATATAAAATATATTCAACAGCCAATATAATCTGTCACTGGTTTCTAAACTGTTTTAACAACATTGAAGTCTCATTAGACCGAAAACCACAGATTCTACACTTGTTTAGAACATAGAAAACATATTAAAACGTGTGTCGGAATGAGTCCGACAGTGGAGCGCAACGGCAAATTAGCGATGTCGGACTGAGTTAGCCTATGGAGCGCAAAAGGTTAAATGTTAATACAGGTAAACATACTGTGACTAAAGCTGCGGTCAGACTAGGCTGGTTACCAGCCGCTAGTAACTAGCCGCTGGTAATATCACCAGCAACCAGCGCACGAAAAAGGGTTCACATTTGAATGTGCAAGGCTAGTTAGTAGCCGCTAGTAAAGTGACTGTTGTTATGAAAATGAATATGAAACTGATTAAATGTTTATATGAGACCGTGATTTTCGTTATTTTTATCGCAGTAGAGCCTATTAGGCCTAACTTATATATGACAAATATTATCTTTAATTTTAAAAAAACATGGACGGAATTTGCAAAAACATTTTTTTTAAACTGCATTTTAGGTAGGCCTATTTTAGGATTGAAATCTTTAAGCATAGTTGCACAGTACAGTAGAGTCCGGTTTATCCGGCCTCGTTTTATTCGACCCCTCGGATTATCCGGCCCAGCATCCAAAGAATATAACAGCAAAAAAGAGGTCAGATCCGGCCCAGCATCCAAAGAATATAACAGCAAAAAAGAGGTCAGAATATGAAAAACAAAAACAATAAAAGACTTTTTTCTAAATGAAAAATAAATTTCTATTGTGAAAAATAGCACTAAGTTATTCTGGTATTTTATTACTGTGACTGTTAACAAATTTAAAACCTTTAGTTAAATGCATTTTAACAAGTTTTGAGCCTTAAAATTATATTTAAGTTCAATAATTTACCATACGATATTTATAAAAAATTAGTCAATTAGGCCTAATTCATATTCTGCATTAATTCATTAAATTTTAATTTGCTCCATAATTTTTAGACAACTTTTAATGCAAAATTTGTTTGAGGTTTTTATACAATATTGTACGTGTACACAGTACACTAGTTAAAATATGTTACACTTGTAGCAATGGTTGTATCTACTATATAATAAACCCCAAGATTTGTTCCATCTATTTGTTGTTTTATTGAATGATTCCAATTTAAATTACAGTAGTAGTATAGTAGTACTGTAAAGTTTTCTCATGTACATTTATTGGCTTATTTTAACCCTCTACCGGATTATCCGGCTTTTATGGTATCCGGCCTGGTACTCCGCCATATTAGGCCGGATAAAGCGGACTCTACTGTATTATAATAAATCTTAAATAACAAAAATTGTAGGCCTGCAGCTACAATTTCGTTTCGTTTCTGAGTTTATATTTTTTAGCCGTTAATAATAACTACTCATTTTATGAATGTTATTGTAATAAATGTGACAATAACTTAACCAATATTATAATAATGCATTAAAAATATTGATTATTAAAAAAAATCAATGACAACACTATAATGGTTACAAAACCAGGGTTCAACAGAATTAATTCAACATTTTAGTATAATTTTTAATTCCACACACGTTAGTTGTAATTTTATATTGGAAATGGCCTACAACTCCTTCACCAGCTTCTAGTGAGCTACTAGGGGTTCACATTGGCTGGCTGGCTGGCGCCAGCGAGGAGGTCACGTGACTGCTAGAGGATGGTAACCAGCGTTATAAAGTTAAACATGTTCGACTTCTGTTTTCGGCTAGTAAATACTAGCCGCTGGCATTATCCAGCTGTTAGTGCTGGGTCAGACTACGCTGGTTGCTGGTAATATCACCAGCGGCTAGTTACTAGCGGCTGGTAACCAGCCTAGTCTGACCGCGGCTTAAAGACTATAAGTTAGAACTTCAGGCTAGGCCTATTTATAAAATTATTATTCTTGCATTTCTGTTGGCGTAGGGTTTATAGTACCTAAATTCATGCCTACAAATTGAATTGTTTTTACAAATGTATCGAATCGTGATTATCGATTATGTTTCCAGTCCGTAAATATATATATATACTGTATATAGGTTGGTAACACTTCTCAATTTTCCTAAAAAAGTTGGCAATGTAGGTTAGAGGGTGAATAATGTGATTTTGCGCCTATAAATACAGTGTTTAATATAGTAGGCAATACCAGTCCAGGCTTATAAGATAGTAATGAAAATGTGTGGTAATAATAACTGCCTATTGTAATCCCATAATAACATGATAGGCCTATTAGTTATCCAGGTCAGCTATAGCTGTTATTATAATAGGTTACGCTAAGAATGATTTGCAACTGGAATTCAAGGATTGCCCCAACATGAGTGATTAGATTATTTATTATAATGCCTATCTGTTTAGGGCTTAATAATTAGTTAGGTCTAAAGAACATAAATTTTTATTAAAGCCAATGTTTTTCACATGTTATGAAAACAAACAGGTGTAGCAAATAATTTTGTTCTACTACATGACTTAACACACTATAATAATAACAACAAATAGGGTATAATAGAATTACATGGTTAATAGTCCTAGGCCTAATGCAGGAAATTCCAAGAACTAGTACGTTCTAGAAACAACATTGCAAGTTATTTAATTGGAATTTTTTAAGGTAGCCTAATCTAAAACAAATTATATTTATTTCAGCAGCTTACCATTATTATGTTGTGAACAAAATTCAAAAATGATACCTTCAACAAAATATTTTCAACCGACTAAAACACTTTATAATAATAATATTACTGAAATTACAACAAACACAAAGACAACCCGATGCCAATATGGCGTCCATAGAAGCAGTAGTATGCTGTAGTACTACCAGTACTACTAACATTGCAATATAAAATATTTGATCTTGAATTGTTACAATCTGAGTCCAGTTAATTTTGATATGTATAATCTATGGTCGAGATCTTTGGATATTAAAATCTTTGGTTCTGAGCTTTAGGCATTTATCTCTGGTCGTGTCTGGTCCTGATAGAAACAAGAAATCAAGCAACAAAAACACTGTTTTGTTTTAATCAAGTGCATTTACACATGCAATAAATCTTGAGGAAGTCTTATATTGTTTTACTATTTACTCTAGGATGTGAGTTCCTACTATAAGTATTGCAATAAATGTCGAACCAGAAATTACGACAGTCACAAGTTCTTGCAGAACTGATGACACATTCATTCTTGTTACCAAGATTATTATCGAAATCAGTGGCGTAACTACATTGTTTGGCGCCCCCCCGCAGGTAAAAGAATATTGCGCTCCCTAAAAAAAAACAACAAAAAAACGAAGTCGCAACTTCTCGGCTCTAGATGACCCCTCTACTCCCGTAAGCAATCCCTCCCACCCCACAATGTTTTATGTAACTACTACTTGGTAGTATTAGACATTATTTGACTCTAAATTGAAATGAAAGTAAATTAATTTATTATAGGACATTCTTTACATAACCAATCTATCTGTTGGTAGCATTATAAATATGACAATGTTATGAAGTACGGTATCATACTCAAAAGAACATGAAAGCTTTACGTTTAAACTTAATTTATCATCTTTAAAAGGGAAAGAAAGACTAAAACTTTAAACACCAAACATCAAGGTTTATTATTAACAAAAATCTTATAAGTTGTTATAATAATTATAACATATAACTTATAACACATTATGTTATACGAAGATGTATGAATGTTTCCGAAGTTAAACGAATAGGTACTTCTTAAATTTTTTATAAACGAATAATATATTGATGACAAAAGGTTGTATTTATACACAGTTTATAACCTCAAAGTAAATCTTATAACGTTTTATAGCATACATTAGTTCTATAACTCATATTTTAAAAATATCAACTTCACAAGAAATTATAATGATTGAATTTGTAAACATAACCCCAAAGTATAATCTAAGCTGGGTTTTGTTTAAGTATTACAGATGATGGGTGAAATCAGCTGTTTTATTAAAATTTAACAATTAGGCCTAGTGTTTTTGAATTTAGAATCAGTAAGAAATAGTTCAACTGAACTGAAATAATGATAATGAGGAAATACGTGACCTCATTTCCCAATTGAATTAACTGAGTATTTTTGAATTATAAACAAAAAACATTTTTAAGAAATAATAAACCATTCTGTAATCATTTTCTGCATTTTGAAACAGTAAATAACTCACCTTCTACTGAACATAGACTATCGGGTGTAAATTTTGGCCACTTTTTCATGGGTTCCCCATTGAACAACTCTGACAAAATCTTGACCCTTTCTAACCAACTCCTAAAAACTAACCCCCCATTTTAGAGCGGATGGAGTTTAAATTGCACAAAATGCAGTTCCTTGAAGCATATCGAATGTGTGTGCAAAATCTAATCTCGATCAGTAAGGGTGCGTTCACAAAGAAAGCTGGTTGCAAGTTACTTGTTTCTAGGCGCTTGCTCCTAGCGCTTGCAAGCCCTTGTGAATAGTTTTGGGTGTTCACAACAAAAGCTTGCAAATTTCATTCCGAGAATGACTTCCTCAAGTGATGAAGAATTATTTTTGCTTCAAAATGTAGATTTGAAAGTGCACCGAAAGAGAATCGGTATTATACATTAAATTAACCGAGGAAGAGGAAGATTTGGTGAATACCACCATCTGTTTCCTCAATTAAAATTGGACAACGTAAGGTGTTTTTCTTATATTGAGAATGGAGTCGAGCACATTCAAAATTATATCCTCAACAAAATTGAAACTACTTTGGATAAATCATGGGGAAACTGGCAAAAACAACCAATTCATTGGGAAGAACGGCTAGTTATTTGTATGAGCTAAGTCTTAAATATGTTTGAAACTATTTGTTTTAATAACCATTTACCATATAATAATTCTATAAAAATAATTTTAAAAAACCATTATAAGATAAAAAATGTAGTCTTCACTGCGAGTTGTCAGCGACTTGACTGCTACCAGCGCCGGAAAACAAGTATCAAAAGTTCTTGCTTGCCGGTCAGTGCTTGTAGCAGGCGTTTGCAAGTCGGAACAAGCGTTGTCTCTGAACGCACAAACTTGATACAATGAAAACTTTTTCTCGCGCCGGTCAGCGCCGGCCAGCGCTTGTTAGCAAGCGCTTGCAACCAGCTTTCTTTGTGAACGCACCCTTATTTCTGTGAGGCTGTAAGCCTGTCGAAAACAAGAAGTAGAAACATTTTTAAAACAGCGATTTTCAAACATTCATAACGTCGATATCTGATGGTCCCAAGAGTTAAAATTTGGTAAACGTAATCAGGAGCACTTCGAAAATGGGTGTACGAAAAATCAATACCAGTGATCCCCCAGAAAAAAGGGGGAAAACCCGTATCCCCTTTTTTTGTGGGAGGGGGACAAATTGCACAAAAGGCACTTCGTTGGAGCATAAAGAATGTGTGTGCAAAATCTAAGCTCGATCCGTTAAGTTTGTGAGGCTGTAGCCCTGTCAAAGAACAAGAACAACAAGTAGAAAAACTTTGAAAATAACGATTTTTATACTTCCATAGCTACGTGATCTGATGGTCCCTAAAATTCAAATTTTGTACACGTCCTCAGAGGCCCCTCGAGAATCGGTGTACGAAAAATCAACATAATTGACAAACAGGAGGTCGAGGTAGGGGAGGGTGAAAACACGTACTTGTTCTGTCGCGTGTTCTTGGTCGACGTCTCGTTCTCGATTTTCTTGGCGGGCGCGGGACGCTCCCGCGTCTATAGATTATGTCCTTTCTATGTACAAAACTGTACATACATTAAACATTTTCACTTGTTAATTTATGACTTTATGAAGACATTTTTTAAAATTTTTACGGGGTTAATTTCAAACGCCAAATACTTTATTAAAAATTATCATCGAATTTCCATAGGAAAAATTAGCTATTGCAGTGGCCCTTATGGTAAGACCCAAGGTCGGGAGTAGCAAATGAGCACCGATCATGGTCCCCAGAAAACGTTTTGAGGTGTCATTAAAAATCATATATGTATATATAAATATTTATATATTTATGTATGTATGTGTGTGCACTCTAACGGACGCATTTTACGTCCGATTTGGTCCAAATTTGGTA
>JAGFPH010000811.1:252002-270812 GCA_018207615.1 Philaenus spumarius
ATGATTTTGTTTGGCATACAGGATTACGTCAAGATCCTTGTGACTAGTGTGGCCGTCTATGATTAATAAGACTGGGTTCTTCTCAGAAGGGTTCAACAAAAGCTTTCATCCATTTCAGGAATCCATCTTTGGTGATCCACCCACTCATATGCCCTTCAAAAGTGCTTCCTGGTGGAGCATCCTTTTTTAAATCATTGTCAATCCTCACACGAGGGAATACAAACAAAGGAGGGATGAACTGATCTCCTGCTGCATTTATTGACAACAGAACATTCACATTTCTTCCTCTCTTCCCAGATGTTAATTTCCCAACTTGTTTTTTCCCTTTTACAGACATATCCTTTAGTCTGTTGTTGTGTACACAAGATACACCAGTTTCGTCCGCATTAAATATTTGTGACGGTGTAAACGTGTATTTCTCCAGAAGCTCAGTTAGCTTATCAAAAAATATTTTGACCTTATCCTTACTGAAACTAACAGCATGCTGCAGGCTTGTCGACTCGACTGTTCTCAACCTTAATTCCTGATGTCGGTTCATAAAGTCATAATAAAAATCTTTTCCAGCCATACATGTATCTTTATTGAAGCGGTGTTTGATTTTTAGCTTTTCAGCAAGTTCGTAAGCCAGTTTTAAAAATTCAGGTTTACTTAGTGGCATTAGTTGACTATCCAAAGCCTTTACGTGATTATATAGTATTTCATCTTGGTCATGATCAAACGTTCTACTAAACATGCCTTTGTTATCAGAGCAGCAAGGCTTAGCTGTTGCCTCTTTCCCTTCCAACAGGTTTTTGACTCGATCTCCTAATGTACTTTTAGAAACACTATATCTAGCACTGGCTGCACGTACTGACATTTCTTTGGAAATAACTTTGTCCATGGCCAACTTCATATCTTCTTCATTCCAATTGCCACGTATTTTCCCCATGATTTCCTAAAAAAGCCAGAAACCATTTAAAAAACTAGAAGTTTATTTACCAGTGAGATGTCCGATACCACCCGATTCCACTTTGTCCGATACCAGCCGAACGACTTGAAACGTATGAATGGCTATCTACAGGCTTGTAACAACACGAATGAAACTATACACCTAAATTATAATATTCAAACCCTAATAAATGTTGTGGTAGCAATAATATACAAATACACTTACTTTGAAATAAGTTGCAGCCACACAAAACTATCTCCGTACACCAGATCACTTGTGAAAATACAAAAAACTTGAAGCACGAACTACACCGTTTATAGGACAAAGCCAATATGGCGTTGGCTTGGCTAGTTCGTTTAGACCAACTCACTGTATGCTTGACAGGTGCTACCTCAAGCGGGAAATAACGCAAACTGCTTTCGTCCGACACCACCCGCTGTCCGATACCAAACGACTTTCCCCTAGTTGGAGTAGAGAGGAAGAAGAAGGTACTGTAGTTAATTGTAAAGAGTTTGTTGCTAGCTTTGTTTGAGAACAGTTCATTATTTATTTTACGGCGGACAATTTAAAATATACCACATAAATCTGCTAGATTATGCAGCAAGAAGAAATAATATGTTACGCAAACAAAGTTAATAAATAATATCAAGTACAGTATTATAAAAAATAAAAATATCAAATTATAATGGCCACCTTAAGCCATTTGGGTGAGTCAACTATAATTATTCATTACAACACATCAGATATGCAGGTTCTCTATTATAAACTTTATACCTCTTTAAAAGCAAAGTTATAAAACAATTCAAATTTTATTTTATTTGTTGTTTTTTTTCGTAAAATTTTCTCACACAATATATATGCAAATAGAAGTTAGGTCTTTTCCTATTTTGCCAATTTTAATAATTGCCTTCTGAACAATGTATAACTACTGGTCTTAGATAATTTTGATAGACGGTTTGCATATTCTTCTGAAATCAAGTTTTTTTTTTGTAGCTCTGAAATGATTGTGCTTAGGACACAATTTATTTTTATGTATCTATTGCATTTTTGACGTAAATTTTTAATTCACTTATTTTTTTTAGCCAACAAATCGCGGATACAATTTAATGATTTTTCAGTATTTATTAATCGCTGGGATGTTGAAGCTAGTTGGTGGTTCAAATCATTAACCACATTGTTTTGATTTTGTAGCATTGATTTAAGTCTTTTTTGGGAAGGAGACCGTGTATTTTTCAAGTGAGGAGCACATCGTTTTATTGGCCTATGCTCCTAAAAAAATAAATAAAAAAAGTAAGATAGACAAACAATAAAAAGCTGAAAACCACAATGGAAATAATAAACCAAAATGAATTATAATTTCACAAACAATAATAATAATTAACTGAATAATAATGTACCTGAATTTCGGTTTTTTGGAGGTGTTTTGGGAAACCTTCAAAACTGGAAGGAATTACACCTGTTTTTAGTTTATTGCAAAAAGTAGATCTGTCAAAGTCTTCTTCTCTAAAATACTTAGAACACAGCCGGCTACGATTACCAGTTTCCCAATTTTCTCTTCTAATAGCTTGCACCTACTTTTTACCCAACTCTTTATCAGTTGCAACCTAACATAAGTAAAACAGAGGAAGTGAGTGTATTTAGGAGATTAAACCGTAGCATCAAATAAAAGAATTGCCAATACTAAATCGAAAAGAGTACTAGTGAATGTAATAATATGATTTAAAATACTTACTGATGAAAAGTTATCGCAGGGCTAACTGTTTTATCCGCTTCTCTTACGCTGCAACCAAAGGCCACACAACAAGGCATTATAACATAAAAAAATAACAAAACACACAAAAAAGAAACTTCAGTATTAACAAAGACTAAACAAGGAGTAACATAAACACACGTGGAGAGTTCTGATGGAACGTGGAAGGTGAAGGTTAAGTGTGTTAAACTGTGGAAGATGTGTTTACTGAAGGCCTAGGAGTGGGGGTTTGAGAGCGTGAGTCGACTCACATCCTCTTACTCTACGCCGCTTCTATTCTATTCAATATTCTGTGGTTTTAACGCTCTACCAACTGAGCTATCCTGATCACTGCAGATATTCAAAGGTCCAACTTAATAGGAGGTTTCACAACTCTTCCACTTCAAGTTGTATTAAAATTTTCTAATGTACTTTTGTTTTCTCTTACAGTTGAGTTGGTCTTTCAAAATTCGGTTGAAACTTTCTTGAACAGAAAGTTCATGTGAAACAAAGTTTACAGCTTTCGTTTCAGTAAGTTTGCCTTGATTCAAATTCTTCACTGTACAATTTTTAAGCTGATCGACATGCCTAGGTTTGAGTGATTTGTTTACTACCTCTGTATAATGGAATCTTCCCATTTTCTCAATTACCTTCCCAATTTCCCATTTGGCCTGGTTACAAAATTTCACCAGTACCTTGTTGTTTGATTGGAATTCTCTTTTAATTGTAGATGTATACTTTATATGAAGGCTTGCCCTTATAAGATCAAGTTGTGGTCTGATATCCCCCAGCAACTAATAGTGCTGCAGAAGGTTGTGTACAAACATAACCTTTTTAAGGCAACTTTAACGTAGCTGAGTTAATAACTTTCGTTTCATAGAGTTAAAAAAAGTAGTAAGCAACTGTTTTCATCATATTGTAAAACACCACACATAACTGGGTCACCGCCTACAGTCTAGTTTCTTGACGTCTGGTGGTGTGCGATAACATAAAAACAATTTCTCACTCCTTTTTTTAACATCATCAAAGGTGCATAAGAGATTACTAAAAAATCCTGATAAGAAGATATGTTTGATTTTTAATAAATACCATTGAAACATATTTATGAATAATAAACAACACAATTAATTATTTAATGGTCAAGTAACCCTCTATACCTCACAAAAGAGTGCAATTTTTAAGAATTGGATTTGAATATACAATGAACCATCCATAAATGATTGTTAAAATAGTAACTAGGTTACAATGAAAATATAACTACACAATCTTTTATCACACACACATACCAAATTTTCACATTTAACATGGCACCACCACAAAAAATTCAAAAACAGCTTGTTGACAATAGAACACAAAATATAACAAATTCTGAACAAACCTGTACAAAAACTATTTGTTGCAAGAAAAATAAAACAACAGATTCGAAGCATCAAGAATCTAACATAACAGAAAAAGCTTCTAAATCTTCGAAACTTTCAAAAAATAGTGAGAACAAAACTGGAAAACTGATAAACAATTTACGGCCTGATTCAAACTTAAAAACAAAAGTAGTGAGTGGTGGTGCGCCATTGTCTAAAACCGATACAATTTCTAAATCTATTCAAGTTGGAAATTCTAAAAAGACCAATATTGACCCTGATAAAACAGTTGTAACACTATTAAAAGCGAAACAGAACAAAACTTCTGGTGAGTCAATATCCTCAATCATTATATGTCTTGAAATTTGAAATCTGTTTGTTATTTGATAATTTTCTAACATTATTCTTTACAGATAGACATCCAAAAAAGTGACACTGTTGGAAAACAGGAAACAAATTCTAAAGAAACTTTGGAAGCGAGTTCCAGCTTAGACTCAAGCGAATCAAGCAATAAAAATATTGTAGAACCAGCAAAGAAAACTAAACGAAAAAAGAACGCAGCTTTGGCAAATAAAAGGCAAAGAAACTTGATCAATTCAGTTACTGTTGCAGTCAAAGTAATATGAATTGTTTTATACAAATTTTGTATTAGTTTTTATTCTTAATACCCGTAAAATACTTTTATTTTAGACATAAAAAAACATACCATTTACATGAAACAATTGCAAACATATACCGGGTGTCCCACGAAGAGGTCCCTATTTTTGAATTAATATATTAGATGCACCGAACACTCTACAAACCTGAAACTCAACAGTCCTAACATACACATATGTAAAAGAAATACACCTGAGTATCAGTTAATTCTGACACATTAGGACAAAATGGCGGGATGTCAAAGAAATAGTATCTTTTCGTTAAAATAGTTTTATTTGCTTAAGTGTTACAACATAATTATTGAATTTGAACGATGTTACTAAGCACTAAACAACGTTAGGGAATTAAAGATATAAGTAACTCATAAATAAATTAAATCTATTTGATCCATAAACTAGAAAGACGAGAAACTATGTGATTGATTAAAACTGAAGCATACCTTTCTCCAGTCATTGTTTGTCGGGATATGTCATACGACAAAACACCATCCTTGGTAACAGCAGTCCAAACTGTTATACCTGTTGATTTTAATTTCTCTTCTTGTAAGATATGTGGATTTTTTGTGTTATAGTAATGACAATAACAGTTCAATAACTGTTTACAGTTCCTGTTCGATAAAATGTCGCTTCATCTGAAAACACGATTCCTTCATGCCATTTGCTATCTACGTCAGTCTTTTCAATTATTTTCGAACAAAATTCCAATCGTCTGTCAGGATCATCTTCAAGCAGTCCGTGAACTAAAAGAGTTTTATAATGTTTGATTTTGTTCTTTTTGGCATACCTTTGGACAGATGACTTCGGTATCCCTGTAGCAGATTCCACCTTTCTTACTGAATTAGGCGTATTTGGAGATTCCATGAAAGCAGCACATACGATTTCTTCATTTTCTATGTTGGAGGATCTATGGTATTTTTTTTGTATTGACCCCGTTTCTAGTAGGATAGTCTTCCACTTACGAATAGATTTCCTTGACGGTGGAACTACACCTGGGTACCTTTCCCTAAAACACCTTATTGCTTCATAATCATTTTCAAAGGCAATAGCCCAGGAACAACATTTCACTTTTTGCTCAGTTGAAAACGGCATGGTACATAAGACACTTTACAATGCAACTTAATAACAAATGCCAATGTTTATTACCAAATATGTTCATTGTTGTGGATACACGCAGTCAGCTAATAGATTTAAAATAGTCTAAACAGCTGTAGCTGTTCCTATTCTAAATAAAAGTAGGTTTACCCTTAAAATATGATTGCTGATTTTGTTGTTTTTCCGCCATTTTGTTTGGATCAGTCAGAATTAACTGATACTCAGGGGTATTTCTTTTAAATATGTGTTAGTCACGACCGTAGAATTTCAAGTCTGTAGCGCGCTCTATACGTCTGTCATATCAATTCAAAAATAGGGACCTCTTCGTGGGCCACCCGGTATTTCTTGCCTATTTCTAAAACAAAACAATTCCTGGTATAATTAAATTAAAAAATTTAATTTTCCTCCAGCTAGGTACACTTTAAGAGGTTTTTCTGCCTTATTAATAAAGTAGAAAGAAGAACTTATCAACCGGGGGCAGAAATATAAAATGCATTGAGTGTACTTTGTCGCCAGGTACTCATTGCTTTTTATAAGGGCACTTTTCACTTGCTAAATCATATGCTAGTAAAACAACTACTGAAACAAAATGCATCAACTGTGACTGTGCATTCTTGGCATAACCTCAATGTTTTTGTAAATATGAATGTCCATGTTTTAATAAAATTTCTTCCATAGTAAAATGCAAATTATTTACTAAAACTTTACCTGGAGGAAAAATGTTGTGCGTCTTACGGGAAGGAAGTATCTTAGTCGCCATCAAGAAAATTACCGCATTCGCTGAGCTCGTGCGGTAACATTTCCTTTCGGGGCAACAAAGTGGTACTTTTCTCCCTTATGGCACAAATAACTATTACAGTAGGCACACATGAATTAATAATAACAATACTGCTTTCTTAAATGGTTTGACTTAGATAATGTTCTAGATGTATTAATTGATTGATTAAGATTGGTAAAATAAAGGGTTTTTTTGTTTTGAATTAATAATAATAATACAATTGCATAAGAAATAAAAAATTTAATTGTATGAGAATCACTCATACTTTTTTTAATAATTTACATTCTTCTTAATTCATTTTAAATTTGTTATAGTAGGATGTGTTCATGATAAACTTTTATATCAATTAATAAATAGTTATTGTCACTCCTCAATAACATGTTGGCCCTATTAACTTATGGAATTGAAGAGATTTTATTTATGAATTAGTTAACCATATAAAAATCAAGTTTTACAAAATTAAATTTTAAAATAGAAAAAAACTTAGGGGGGGGGGGGAGTTTACTGTAAGTATAAATATATTTATTTTTAAATTTTCAACTTATCAATAATGTAAAGAATAATTATTGTAAACATATTTGAAAAAGAACTACCGTACTGTAGTTGAAGTTGATTTTATTGGGGAAAGTTTAATCAATAGCAGCTGCTTGATAGGCAGAATTACTATATAGTACCATAATGTACCGGTAATGCTATAATGTGTTTTAAAATGTATATGAATGAAAATAATTAAATATTCATAGAAATTTTAAGTGTTGTAAAAAGCAGAGGAAAGTTATAATGCAAAAAGATTTGATGGTAGATGCCAAATAACACCCCAAATTATGTCTTGTTTTTAGAATCAGGGTTTTAAAAAGATTAATTTGTTTACATTAAGAATTCACCTGGATTTTCTTTTAAGGGTTTTACTTTTACCAACAAATTGATTGCCAAACATTCTTGCTAAATAAATAAACGGTACCAGGAACTGGCACATACTTTCTCACAAACATATTTAAATTATTAAACAGATTCAGTGTGACTTCATAATTGTAGGTGGGGTAGGAGAGGTGATATTAAAGTAGGAGATTGACTAATAAATATTATTATTATTAGCTAGAGAGAAAACTTTTCGATCGATTTCGAACAAATTTGCACCAAACACGTCAATTAGGCCTGTATAGATTCACGAAAAAAGGCTTTGAAAAACAACTCCCTTTATGGCCAAAAAACCCCCAAAATCAGTTATTATTATTATTAGCTAAAAGAGAATTTTTAGGAATATGCGGTTTTTTGCATATGGTAGGGTACATTAAAGGCTACAAATTTTATCAAAAAGGGGGTTGTTTTTCAAAAATTTTCAAAACTGTTTTTCGTTCATACAGACCTACTTGACTTGTCTTCTGCAAATTTGTTTGAAATCGATTGAATAGTTTTCGCTCTAGCTTTGTATACATACATACAGACATTTTGTAAAAACCACTTTTTTGGACTCAGGGGGTCCCAAAACGGATATTTCCACAAAAATCTCAACATCGATATTTTTTGCGATTACTATACTTTCTCTATACTATAGTATAGTGAGAAAGTAAAAGGGGTATTTAATGATGCCAGGAGTGGAAAGTGTTATTTTATAAAAAATATGGGATTGATGTAGGTATGAGCAATATTGATAGATTGATAGGTTATGTGAACAGATGCTTAGCATTATTGAAGCTGTCAAAGTTACTTGGAAGGAAGAATGTTTACAGAGGGCAAAAATGGGACATATCACAAACAGTACCGGGACCTTGACCTTCAACTCGGCAGTAGACATTATTGATCTGATAAATACAGTATCCAAACAATTTGTTGGATCATCGAAGCAAGAGCGGAAATTTTTTTAATGCTCCTTATGCAACTTAAATGAAAACAAAACAGTTTAACATTTTATTGCTCGCTGTCCTATCCTAGCCGATATAAGAAATATGTGCTTTTTCAAACACAGTTTAAATTGGGAGGAATTTGAACTTTTATTGAACGGAAGAGATTGGTGGAGATTAGGTAAATTCATGAAGATTACATGGAACTTGAGATGGCAATTAATAAATAAATTAAATTTTTAATTGAAACCGGAAACAAAAACGCGGATAAGGAAGGGTGGTTACGTAATTTTTGAGATTTTTATTTTTTTGGAAAAAAAGGACTGTAAATCTATTTATATATCTAAGTAATTTAATTATATAACTGGTGCTGAATTTATTAATTCTGTTCTAATGTATATTGAATACTTTGTGTGCGAGAGCGAGTGCCTGATTATATTATATATATATGTGTGCTTTGATGGATGGATGGATGGATGTAAAATAAGTAAATATAAGTAGACCATAGTATTAGTCCTTTGCCAACCCAGTTGATGGTCAAATGACCATGATGTACAGTGCTATGTAAATAACAATTTTTTAATTTTTTATTTCCTATAGTTGAGTAACAGAAATGTATGTATTTTTTATTCCTATTGCAGTATAACAGGGTTACATATCAACATAAAGTACTTTTTCTATTCTAATGCAAAAAAATTTTATGGTAGAAAATTTCAATCTATAGGTAAAACTAATGTGCAACTTTAAACACAGATCAGTAATTCAAAATTTCCTACAATTAATTCAACTTCAATTGACTACTTTTAGGAGAAGGTTTATGTGTATTTACAGAGGAATAACATTTTATAAATTTTAATCACTCAATCTACAAAACATGTTTGAGGTTTAACAGCACTAACTTTTTAATTTACAGTCACAAAAGATATTCATGATAAAAAGTCTGAATCCAAAAGCGTTTCCTTCAATACGTACTGCCTTGAAATCAAGAGGATGGTTAGAAAAATCACGTATGTTAACTTCAAATATAAATAAATATATATATTATAACACTACCTAGAATTATTTATATAAATATACATTCTCTAATACTAATATAAACTTTTTTTTATTAGTGCTATGGATATAAAATTTTTATCTAAATTGAAGTAATGATTACATGTTTTTAACCTCAAAGATTCCACACAAAAAATCTAATACGGTACTTCTTTCTAATAACTATTTTGCTAATTAAGAAAGTATAATTTTTTAAATTTAGTTATGTCTTTTATATCCACTTTGCTATTAAAAGTCGTAATTCATTTCTCAGTCATTCAGTTAGCGACAACCAATGCCACAAAATAACAATTTATGAAATTATTTGAATCTAATAGTGTAATTGTTTTGTGTGCCGATTTTAATATCAGTTTTTAAATACATAATACTTGCGTATTATACAAGTACCCAGTGTCGATTCTTTGCCCATGCCCTTTCAAATGCGACACAGCCATAGTCATGCCAAAGAAAAACAAAACAACAAATTTTAACTTGTTTTAAATGTCTCACACCATTCTAGACCTAGCTTCCCAATAAAGACCAGTCACTTCTCTCCATCCAATTCTTCACAGACCAGGAGATGGTCCTTGTCCATCTTACTTTCAACTTCCTGTAATTATGCGGAAGTTAGCAGCTGACAATTTCCTTGGAATTTCCTTGTTCTCATGTATAGGTTGGATATGTTTTCGTACATCTTGCCTTTCAAGTTTTCTTTATTCCTGTGTTTAAAGGAGGTCTGGTACACAGACCTCTTCAATTTGCTTGACCCTTCCTTCAATTGCTCCCGAGTCTAAGAGGCTTTTGTTTTATAAAGTCACCCTTCTTTGCCAGTTCGTCCGCCATCCATGCCCCTTCAGTCCTCTGTGTGATGGCACCCTTTGTATTAACACTCTGCAGATACGGTATTATTTTTGTCCAGCTTATACGGTACTGTCTCTGATATGCTGAATTATGTTGTTCCTGGACGAGTATAGTTAATTTTGTGTCAACTAGAATCACAGTATTCTTTCTTAGCTAGGGTCTCATTAACAATTGTTTTAAGGGTTCATCAATTGTGAATTGCTTGGCTTCAAACACTGTAGCACCCAGACCCAGTGCGATGTAATGAGAAAACATTTCACTATATATATGCCCGCTCCTGTATCTTCTTTCAGTTTTGATCCATCCGTATAGATTCTTGTCCATCTATATTTAGGGTACAGGTGATTTATAGTTTCAATTGCTATCTGACTGACCACTGAGGGCAAATCTTTAGTTTTGTTAATGAGCTGAATCAGCTCCAGTTTTATGAAAAAACTCAACATAATCCACTGGTTCAAGTTTTTCAGGTTTATATCTATTTCCTGCATTACCAGATGCTTGAAGCTCTTCTCCGTCTGATCCGTTGGCTCTTCAGTTACCCACCTGTGGTTGTCCTTTCTATGTATTAGTTTTTCATACAATATGTGTGCCATACACTTTTATTCCTGCCCTAAGTGTTTTGCATTTGTGAATGCATGCATTGCAGCTATTGGTGTTGTTTTTAGTGCTCCTGTTGCCTCAGGCAATTAAAAATTTTAACTTGATTGAACTTGTATAGTGTCCCTTTACTGCTTATATTGTAGTGTTTCTAAATTATGAGGTGTTACATATTTTCATTCTATCAAACGTTTGATTGGTAGGCAATAATGACTGATTAGGATTTTCGCCTTTAACCCTAAAAAAGAATTATTGTATCAGTAAACTCATATTCTCGGCACCACAGTGTTTGAATTTGTATATTTATTAGTATTCTTTAGTATAGTACAAGAACTATACAAATATTTGTATTTATGCCACACAGGCGTTAAAGAGCCTTATAACTTCATAAACACTGAAACCTTTGAGTATACATTGACGAGAAATTAGGATCAATGTATACTAAACTGCAGATTACGATGCTTTACAATCTCCCAGATTTGAAGTCTAGTGTAAAAACACTGCACTCAGCCAAAAAATTTAGAACTTCAAGATGTGTTTTACTGCGACACTCAGTTTTTTTCATGATCAATCTAGTCCGTAGTTGATGGCAAAAAAAACAGTTACATATTTCAAAAACTGTACGAGTTATTGACCAAGAGAAAAAAAACTGAAGAAATCAGGAATACAAAAGGATTTATAATGGTATTTGTTGTAATACTATAAATACCTTGAATGGTTGTCATCAGCCAGTTATTTTAGAAAGAACTAAAGCGCTGTTTCGCCTAACACTGGCTTAAGAGTAGTGTTTACTCTGTGTACACTAATAATAATAAACACATTTTTCAAGCGATTTTTCTCTGTATTGGTATTGTACTTTGCGGTAAAATGTAAATATTGTTTTGTAAATGAGTGAAAGCATCTTAGGCACCGTAGTAAGTTAAATTAACGTTATTGGCAACAAAATAATACGCAATGTGTATTTCGATGTGTAATTGGGTAAGATCAGTGTTTGGATGGCTTGAGGTATATAAACAAGGAGTGGAGGTGATATAATTTGCAGTGCCAAAAATATGTTTAGCACAGATACAAATTTAGAATCATATCAATTTTCTAATGATAGCAGTATTACTATTTTGAGTTTTACATCTCCATTAGATACAGTTTCATTTAGTTAATACAAAATAACTTTCCAAATTGGTAAGGTTTGATTAGAAATGGTCATTCACTGTCCTAATGTAAGATTTTAATTTTTATTTCTGTATGGTAAATAATTATTTAAAAAAATAGGTAGGCCTACTCAAAAACAATTATAATAAAATAGATTCTTAAGTGATTAATTTGTACAATGATTTATTAAAACTGTTTTTGTTTGATTGCATTCAGCTAGCGAGACTATTGTTCCGGACGTACATTCTAAGAGCTCAGAGACTATTATGAGGTTACTCAGAGATGTACCTGTAAATTTCCAGTGGTCGGCAACATATGTTGACTTCAGTCAAATTAAAAACGATGTAACTGTGAACAGGTTTCCCAAAAACTTTCACTTCACATCCAAGGTAAACAAATTATCATACCTAAGAAATCTATGTATATGAAAGAAAAAGTAATACTGTAATTGTATAATAGGGTACAATGTGTTACTTAAGCAACATTATAGTCAGTGGCGTAACTACCCCCCGCAGGTCCAAGAATGGCGCCCCCTCAAAAAAAAAAAAAAAAAAAAAAAAAAAAGAAGTTGCAAGTTTTCGGCTCTAGATGACCCCTCTCCACCTTTAAGCAATTCCACCCCATGGTCTTATACGTATGTAACTACTACCTGGAAGTCATTTTCATTATTTTTGCTCTAAATTGAAATGTAAGTAAATTAATTTAAGTATAAGACATTCTTTACGTAGCCAAACTACCTGTTGGTAGCATTGCAATTAAAAATGTATGATAAAATGTTCAAATGATCCAAGATTACTCCAATATTATAAAACGTATAAATTTTTTTTTAAGAAACTTGTTAGCTTAGCAAAGAAAAGAACTTATTGTGACATAATACACAAATCAGAAAATAAAAATAGAACAGTTAGGTCTCTCGTAAAGTCTGAGCTTGGTGGTAAGGCTAAAGAAACGAATATATCGGATTTGGAAATTGGACACGGTCTTGTTTAAAACGGCCAGGGTATTGCTGGTTATTTGAATGATAAGTTTATTAATTAGCAAACGAAATTAATGTTAGAGCTTCTGCTAAAGATGCACAGCAGTTTTTGTTTAGATCAAGAAAAAATAAATCGACCATTTTTGAACCTGAACCAGTGACAATAGATGACATTAAAAAAATAATACTAAATCTAAAAAATCTGTTGGGTGGGATGAAATTCCGGTAGATTTATTAAAGAGATCGGTTGATTATATAAGTTATCCATTATGCCTCATATTAAACCAATCATTGAAATATGGTGTCTTCCCATATCAACTTAAATATGCAGAAGTTAAACCATTATTTAAAAGTGGGGACAAGAGGAATCCAGATAATTATCGACCTGTGTCATTGTTGCCAATGGTTTCAAAGATTTTTGAAAGAGTTATGTATAATCAAATTATGTTCTTCTTTATACATTTTGATATCCTTATTAGAGAACAGTTTGGTTTTAGACCGGGTTGTAGCACAATTTCAGCTGCTTGTAGCTTGGTAAAAGAGATTGTTGAAGGTATGGAGGATTCGGTATTTTTTGCGACCTATCAAAGGCCTTCGATTGTGTTGTACACAATATTTTAATAGACAAATTAAAATATTATAACTTTTCAAATAATGCAATAGCATGGGTAAAATCTTACTTGTCTGGACGAAAACAAAGAACTGTGGTGTATAAAAATAATAGGAAATACATATCTCCCTGGAAAGACATAAAATGTGGCGTTCAACAAGGATCAATTTTGGGACCATTTTTATTTTCAATTTATATAAATGATTTAGCGCCAAACATAAGTCCTGGTATTATTTTATTTGCTGACAATACAACTACAGTTGTTAAAGCAACAAATTTGAAGGACCTAGCTGACTTGACTGAAAGGACTATGAATGAACTTTCTGATTGGTTTGCTGCAAATGGGTTAAAGTTAAATGGTAAAAAAACTCAAATCATCAAATTTCAATCTTGGCAGAGTAGACAGCCAATAGAAATGAAGGTCAGTTTTGAAGGTGTAGAGCATAATTCCATAGATATAACAAAATTTTTGGGACTTTATATTGACAAAAATTTGAGCTGGAAGCCTTTTTTAAGATACTTTCAAAAAAATTGAATACTTCATGCTTCCAAATGTCGGTATTGAGAAATACAATTGATTTAAAAACCAGAGTAATGATTTACCATGGCAGTTTTTGCACTGTCATGCAATATGAAATTTTGCTTTGGGGAGGTGCAACAGGATTAATTTCAATTTTTTAAATTCAGAAAAAGTATATCCGATGCATGTATGGTTTGAGTAAAACTGGTTCATGCAAAACAATTTTTAGGGACAGGAGACTGTTGACACTTCCATCTTTGTATATTTTGAAATGCCTATTATTTATTAAAGCCAACCATGATGTTTTGTTGGATGAACAAAATGTTCATCAATATGGGACTAGGAACAAAATAAACTTAAACTACCTAAACATCGCCTTAATATATATGAAAGAACTAGTGAATATATGGGCAAAAAATGTTCAATAAGCTTCCTCTGCATATTAAGGAAATTAAAAATGTTTGTTTTTAAAAAAATGTGTAAAAGAGTTTTTGATAGAGAAAGCTTACTATAATGTAAATGAATTTTTAAATGATAGTGTGATGTTTTAAATTTGTAATTAGGTTAGCATAAATTAGCTATAAATAAACTAGGCACTAAAATATTATCTGTTTTTATATTTTCTATGTTTTGTTGACAATGTTACCTGTTTTTATAGCTATAGCTATAATATAAAATGTAATGTGACAGTAAAATAAAATAAAATAAATAATTAAATATGTAAATGCTATGAAAGATCATACTCAAAAGGATTTGCATGCTTTAAGTTTAAACTAATTTATCATCTTTAAAAGGAAAAAAAAAGACTACAACTTTAAATATCAAACATCAAAGTTTGTTATTTACAAAATTATTGCATTATAAAATTACATTTATTTAAAACCTCTTCTTTTTCTTTATGTGAAAATACTTGTCGATTAACTTGTAAGGTCAATAGCACGAGGGAGGGCCTATACTTTGAAGGGGGTGATTATACTTTGTCTGTGTCTATCACGTTGATGACGTTGGTACACACTATGCACACATCATTAAGGCTAGGCGCATATTGGGATGCGTTTGAGATGACGTGACGCGAGCTGCATGACACAATCGTGCCACATGCGTCACGTTAGGCCGGTTTCACACGAGCCACAAATGTGCCACAATCGCCTGCAGGAACTCACCACCAGCGCCTCTGAATCGCAGGTGACCTTTCAGACGGCAATTGCGTAATTCCGATACAACTAGCGTTACCTGGCGATTCCATTACCTTCACCTTTTTTGAAATAGTAGTCTTCACTTGGAAAGGCAACCGAGTACAGTTCAACAATGGACGACGAAGTAAGTTTTTGTTCTTTATTATGCTTCTCAGATGGCGTAAAAGAACTTTGTACTGCATGAAGATATAGGCTATAATGGGTATATAGATTTTAAAATAGGAAATACACATTTTCATTTTGTTTACTCTTTTTTTTAAGTTTTGCACTTATTTACACTGTTTGAAGAATTAAGTTTGCTCTAAATATTTGCGTAACGAATTTCCTAAAGAGTTTACAGCGGATTAATTAACATACAAACTTGATCACTATCAAGTTTAAGATAGCAAGATGTTATTAATTTGTCAATAGTCACTTTAGAACTCTTGAAAAAGTGTATTATAATTATGATTTAAGTAAAGGCCTATACTACAATTGTTTTAATTACATATTATATCAGTATCAGTCTTCTCTTTGATTTCCTTTAAATCATAATCAGCGTAGATAGCGGAGGCCACGTATTCCCATGCCTTTAATTTTAAATGTTTGTTGGCATATTGTCTCCTTTCTTGATTCCCACAACACAGGCCTTCACTCTACTTCAATGATAACAAAGTCTGTGTCAAAGTCATTCATAATTTCAACTGGTAAATCAACTTTTAAAACTTGTTTGTTGAAAATTCAGCTTTATTATTCAAGTAAATTTAATTTAATTTTTAACATTTTATAAACTAATTAGGCCTTTATCAGCTTTTCCTGGGACAACATCTGAAAAATAACATAATGGAAAATGCACAACTGGTCACCAAAACCTTCGAAGGACAGTAGCGTACTAAACTCGTGAGAGAAGAGAAACTGTGTCACTGTCACTGTCACTGTGCCACATGTCTGTCGTGCCAAGCGAATCGCGCTGCATAGCGTCGCGTTACCCATCCGCTCTAATCCATTCATTTACATATGTTACAAAAAGTCGCGCCTAACACCTAGTGGTTATACATTTACATCAATGAAATAAATTGATACATTGAAATACATTGGGGGAGCAAATAGTTATTAATAGAAAATCGCTTATTAATTATTAAATTTTAGCAGGTATATATTGTTAATTGAAACTGCTAGTAAACAGATTACGCAACCATAATGATTACAGTTTCAGACTTATGATCCGTGGTTATATTATTTATGGAACAGTTTTATTAAGATATCTTAATGAAATATTGTTCACTGTACAATTTATTTTGATGATAATGTGTTTATTTTATTTTTTTAATTCCTTTACATATTGTTTATGTGCCCGGGTCGTGGCGCCCCTTAAACTGCCACTCCCCTTCGCACCGCGGGGGTTGTGGTTGTGTTACTTATGCCACGGCTTATAGTTTCATAAGAAATTTGATGGTTACGATAATGGTTATGAAAATAATATTTTTTCAAATTTTGTTTAATGGTTGTTTTTTTACACACTAACACAGTGTTTGAAACAAAATTTATACGGCTATGTAAAACTCAAAAGTTGTTATAGTTACGTTTTAATCATTTTTGTCTAAAATTTCACCAAATCAAAATGAAAACCATCTTCTAAACAATCTGGATACAAAAGTTTAAGCAACAACTCCAAAATAATAAACTACTTGCAAAGGAGTTATGGTCGAAGAGAAAAGTTAAGTTGGTTTTATTATAAAAACTTTAAAAAATCATAACTAACTGGTAATATGTGTAATGCTTAAAATGGGGTATTCCATTGTTAACTGTATGGATTTGTCTACTTCTTTTCAATTTTGAGAATTGGTATCCCACAAAATATTAAATGCAAAAGATATTACATAATAATTGTTTTTGTGTTTCTTTAGGTTGGGCTGTGTACATTCTTAGAAGATTTCTACTGGTTTTATGATCCCGCTGTAGCAGAAACCGTATCACCCCGCACTTTCAATGTCTCGGATGAAAAAGATATTCTTCATTTTACCCAATATTATGTTTTATGTGCTTGTATTAGCCTGCTTAAACTTATTGTGGACACAGTTCATAAAGGGGAGTCAAACGATTTGTTTAAAGGTGGTGAAGTAAGTTTATGAATCTTTGTAGATGCTTTATGCAGATAAAATAAAACAAAACATATCTATTTCTCACTGGTCAGTGGCGGTTCTAGCCCGGGGCAGCTACCCCCTCAGTTTTCCTGAGATTTTTAAAGAAATTTTTACTAGGAGCTTAGTTTGGTGACAAAAAAATATTAAATATGTTTTGATACTTACGAGTTTTTATTCTTAAAGAAAAAGTCAATGCTGAAACTCAGTCAGTTTTGATTGCAAATTGCCGATCCTCTAAACACGATTGA
Organism: Philaenus spumarius; assembly: GCA_018207615.1. NCBI lineage: Eukaryota > Metazoa > Arthropoda > Insecta > Hemiptera > Aphrophoridae > Philaenus > Philaenus spumarius. The sequence continues at coordinate 269,697 of JAGFPH010000811.1, forward strand.
ACTGATGATTACGATTATTTAAATTTTTTCTTAAACGTCATCCGTACAGTTTTATGCTCTTATAACTCGCTGATTGTTCGCGGGGTTTTTTTTTTATTGTGGAGACTTGCGTAGAGGTGGGAGTGAATAACGAAAAACTGTTTCAATCAACAGTTTTGAAAAAAAATGATGAAACCGTATGACCAACACAGTTCTATTCCAACAGTTTTGAATTGGAAAGTATCCCTTGTTAATACCTGGCGAAGGCGTTAAATCATTTTCAACGTTTATTAGAAATTTTCATATTGTGGTATCGTCTCAAGTTATGAGTATAAATTACATTCTTACATCATTTGAACTAAAAAAACTATAAGGTTATTTATATAAATCAAACACTTTATCCAGAAACAATTTTTTTAAAAAATTGAACAACATAATGTACACATTTTCTAATTTTTGGAGGGTGATTTTTCATTTTAAATAAAGTTAATTTTCAGCCAGAAAGGTAGAGTTTTGGGAGGTCGGTTTTTCATAATTTTTCAATACCCCTATGACTGAGGGATACCCTTGGTCATTTGACCCTCTGAAGTGCACTTGCTCCTCCAGTTTTTCAGGTCTAGAGCCGCCACTGTCACTGGTGATATTATTGTTTCGTGCCACTCATATATTTAACCTGGTTAGTCACATAGCTTGACCTAAGACCACAGAGGTTGCAGGTTTGAAATTATTTGTTATTGCTGTTTTCATAAAAGTTAATTTATATATTTAATTAACATTATTTGTACAATTGACAGATTCCTAGTGACGCCATTGATTTTGCAATCTTACATTGTGATGCGTATGTCCGCTTCAAAGAACATAAAGATATTGACACTATTAACGAGTCGTTTTCAAGTAGTAAAGATTGCTCAAAGTTCTTGGCTTGGTTTTATGAAATTTCCCAGGGAAAAACTTTTGTGACTATGACTTTTCCAATTATTCATGTACGTATTCATTATTATTTTAAACTACGGTACCTATAATAAACAAATTTGGTTAATGTGATTTTAAAAGAAGGTAGATAGAAAATGTAAGAGCTTTATATTTATGGTGGCATTTAGATTATAGTAATTAGTATTTGAATGTTATAATATAACA
>JAGFPH010000811.1:276333-290680 GCA_018207615.1 Philaenus spumarius
CTAGTTTCCCCCCCCCCCCCCCCTATCTAATTAACTCTTTCTTTAGCTAGCCAAAAGAAAGTTTGGTTAGTTTTTTAACATCTACAACCTAATTCTTATAATCTTCTGTTTATATAATTCTTTATAATAAGAAAATATTATAAACTATAAAATTTCCAAAACTTTAATATATAGAACGTTTTTGTAAAATCACAAATGTAAATTTCAAGCAGATAGCAATTATTATATATGAATACGTTAATATTTAAAGTTAATTGTTCAATTAAAGTGTAATAATTATTAACATAGTTTATCTTAAACCTCAAATAATATATGTTCTTAATCGATAAGTAAATCATTAATTATTTACTTTTCATAAGTGTCTGGCAAACGTACTATGCATCACAAAAGCAAAATACAAACTCATTTGAGGTTTTTCAGGATAGTTAACACTAAATGGCGATCAAAAATAAATCTAAATTATTACAATACAATATTCAACCTACTCTACAAAATGGAGAAAAAAACAATAATCTCAATTACCTATTATTTTGTCTATCCCTGTATGTCATTCAATTTGAACACGTTTCAGACAAAAATGAGTTGGTCTTATTTAGTGCTATTAAATAATAGTTTTAAACTTGTCCTTGTTTATGTATCTAATACATTTGACTTTAACTCATCAGCAATAAAAATATAGGTGGTAATTTAAATAAAGAAACACTATGAAATCATAGCTTTTTCGTAGTTAAATTTTTGATACAAAATTTGTATATGTTTAATATATATATATAAAAAAAAACTAAAAACGAAAGAAACTTTTAACAATGTAAATCATGTAATTTCGTAATTGTCAAAGTCCAAATTGACTTGAATCTAATAAGTTGTTTAGAGTCAAACCATTGTAATAAAAATGGTAATTGCAACGAATTTGGAAATAAACAACAGAAGTAAATATCGCATCAAAACAAGCTAGTAAGTTTAGACGTTTTAATGAAAATTAAATAGAAGGTATTAATGTTAACACGGTCGCAGTAGAAGTTAATGCTTTTAAAATTTCCTTAAATAAAATATATATAACTTATAAATAAAAAAACAAGACTCATTAATTACTTATCTATTTAATATAAGTGTACGGGCGGCAGGCAGCGGGCCGGGAGGGAGGATTCAGAGTGACGTCGCTGGCGCATGAGTCTACTGCGCATCCTACTCATGACCCCTACCGTTTATTTAGTATCCATGGGTATTACCATAAGAGTCTGCAATAGCATCTTTCCTAAGGAGATTGGTTAAAAAAAAATGATTGACCGGATAATAGGCTATAAATATAAAAATGATTTCTGGCAAATCTGGGATATTAGTTATGAATCACTTTTGCATGAATACTTAGACAAGCTATGGTTGTAAGGACAGGCCATGTAGAAGCTTGTGTTTCAAACCTTGGATGTAACAAGGTCTTTAACTTTTTGTAATAACCAATTAGTAGAGGGAAATTAGAATTTAAAAGTAATGTGATTAGAAAGTTACATTTTTTGTTTTTTTTATACATGCAGACATAGGGGGAACGCGGGGGGGGGGGGGGGGGGGTTATAAACCCCCATTGTAAAAATAATTCGCACTTTGTTTACATTAAAATACACTCTTAAGAGTAACTTGTTTTCAACACCTATGCAAATGTCAAGCTACAATAAATTATCAATATACTGCTGACATTTACTTTGGTCGAATTGGACACTGATACTTTATTTGATATACGAAGCAGTATAGAGTATGGCCTAGAACACACTCAGAGTTTTTGTCCATCATATCAACAGTGGCGCAAAGGAGAATATTAGAGCATCCACATTGGACGGAAAAATAAACAATCCGTTTATTTACCGCTGACGGTAGTTGTGCAGCCGCTCGCTGCCACTACAATCGATGGATTTTCCACCGTCTCCGCCGAAACAGTGTCGAACGTGACCAATTGCACACCAATTTTTCTAATTTTAGTATTTTTTTCGTACAATACTATCCTTCAGTTGTGTGTGTAGTTCGTCAAATGACGAAACCGACATTCTTAAATAATTTAAAAATGTTTCTTCTAGTTCCTCAAATCAGAAAACACGGTGTAGAATGCTCCAAAATCTTCTCTTCTTTTATTTATTGATCGGATGAACCCAAATAACTATATTTTTTTGCTTCCTTTTCAATCGGTGACGGAATAACAATAAAGCAAGAGTTGTTCTCTGTTCATATCAATAAAACATTAAAAGAAATAATATATTACCTAACACACTTTGTAATTGTTGAACTAGGCACTTCAGTTTAATGAATCCCAATGACGCTTTTAGACTGCGTCGAAAATTTTACCGCCCTGTGTGCACACTTTAAATTTTATAAGCGGTGAAGATAACTAATCCGCAGCCAATAAAAAAACGTTTGTGTTCCAAGCATATGTGTGTTTAGAGGCAGCGCACGGAAAGATTTGGCGGGGTATGAGTCATGGTTGATATTCTAAATTATTCTAAAATATGCCAGAATCACAATTATAAATGGAAAAATTATACATTCCTATATCACTTTAAAGTACTTTTGGGAAGCTTAAAACATTTGCATCTAAAAAATTTTGCATCTTAATTTTTCGATAACTAAAGGTACTAAAAAAATACCACCAAACGGATTGGAATGCAAATTGGTAAGTAGCTTCCTTTAGGGCCGTAGGTGCTCGATGAGAAAGGTTTTTAAAAAATTCGAAATTTTAAGGGGGTTAGGGGATGTCAAAGTTACTAAAATTCACCACATTTAACTTTGATTTGTCCCTCCGTTCAAAGCCGGATCGGGCCAGCTAGTTTAGTATAAAATAAATACAATTATATTATTAGACTATACTAAGAAGCTTTTAATAACAGGACAAAATGTTACAGTTGTTTTGGACAGAAGAGATAACCCAAATGCAGACACGGGAAAGTTCACACCGCTCTACAAGCAAGATTTGGGGACGAATTTCAACAATTTGGGAATAGAATTAACTGTCACTGGAACAAGAGCGAAACTTTCATCTAAAAGATTTTCACAACTAAAAGGTTTAGACGCAAGTTCTGTACAGATTCTAAATTTTTAGATAAATCCCTTGATGTTTCAGAACACATTGCTTACATAATATTTTGTTAACCTGATTGTTAATAAAAGCAATCTACTTTAATGCTGGTTTATATGACTGAAAATTTTACTAACCCTTCGATGAGCGTTGCAGTTGCTGAACATCAGGCCACATTATTTCAACCAGGAGCATAACTATTTCAAAACATCATGACATTTTCTGTCAATGAGCATCGTCGGTTAAAACCTATTTAAGGCTCGGCCACCATCCCACCATCTTTAATTTCAACTTTCAAAGAGCAAGAGTAGGCCTAATGTTAAACGCGTAACAAGATTACTAGAATAATAATGATCACAAAATTTTCTGATTACTAATTTTAAAGGTTAATGCAGTCCGAATGTGGATATAATTTAGTTTTAAATTTGTTTTGAACTAAATATTTTGTTCTTTGAGAACTCAAAATCAAAGTTTCCGATTGTTTTTCTTATTTAATAATACAAATATCTAAAATAAATGTAAAAAGCTCACCACATTCGAAGTTTAGTTACCTTTGAAATAAAAGTAATTTTAATAAATTTTAACAGTTTATGACAAAATAATCTTCTTTATTGAGGAAGCATGTACGCACCGAGTGTTTAGCTTTCACTCTGTTGTTGGTTATCCCATCAACTTGTTGCTAGTAGAGAAATAGTAGAAAATTAATAATCCGTTAATTTTGAACGTGTGAGAGAAAGCTGTGTTTAATAACACTTACTCAAATACATTGTCACGCATGCCCATTTCAGTACGTTTACAGTCGGGGTTATAGCTGAAACCCTCTAGTTTCCACCTTTATGAAGCTCCCCTATTTTCTAGCAGAAGAATGAAGCACACACAAACTCAATTCTAGTAGTGTACAGCCGTGCCACTTGGAGAGCTGCCGAACCCTTAATATAATTATATTGGGGTTATTTTTCTGGCAACACTATTATACATTATAGTCCTACATCAGTTTGATCTTGAGTCTTTATTCACTTGTGAATTCACAGTGACTTAGTGTATTTCTATCACGGTAAATTGGGCCTAGCATCTAATTTATAAATTTCTTTACTATCGGCAGAGTGCTGCTTGATTTATTATTAAAAAAAATAACTTATTTAATTTTATTAAACACTTTATTGCAAACATTACCTTGTGTAAGGTATATTGAACAAAATTTTGTTCATCAGAAGGTTAAAAGCTAATTCTATTTTTTATATTATTCAATATTCTTGTGGGGGATTGGTGATCAGTTAGCAAAGTGGTGTTGTCATACACCACGGTTCGTATATCTAACTATTAACATTACATTTTCTTTGAACTCCCTGACTTCCCTAGTTTGGGATAAAGTCAAAAGTGGAGGAAAAAATATTCTCATAATACAAAAAGGTTTGCTGAATACTTTTTCAAGTATCTAAGACCTAGATACCTATGTGTTTCGGCAGCAAGGCAGTCGTTTAGTAAAATTACCACTTGTAATTGTTCTCAATTCCGGCCGCGTTATTAGCTTTTTCCAACAATTATTTTACTGTCTGTCGCTTTTATTCTTCAGAACATAAAGTAAAAATACCTGAAGAGAAAATAAGGAACAAAAAGAAAGTAGGATATACAAAGAAGTACCTTTTGCTTTAAGCCTAAAAATATACAAATATTATTTTAAAATGAGCATTGTACAACTACGTTGGAGGTTCCAACAGACTTGGCCTACCGCACTAACCATGCCGCTCACATATCTAGTGGCACATATTCAAGTTTTGATATAATATAACGTAGAAGGCCAAGAGTTGTAATTAGCTAGTCCTTATCCACCTTGTAGTCCTTAAGACCTTGCCACTTTAGCAACATCCATGACCTACATTTAAATTGAATATAATCTGTTAGTACACATTTCTCATTAAAAGGATCAAGAAAGTTGCACAAATGTAATATCTGATCATTTGTAACAATTTGATAACTAGGAAATTACAAAAAGACAATTTTGGACTCATGTTTTTGAAGTGAAAACTTCTTTAGGCGCACCAAACACTTTTTGGATGAGGTAAAACATACAAACTCGCGCTACATGTCTTAAAGTAAGACACTTTGCATTTTTTTAATTTCATCTATGATTTGTTTCTTCTTCATTGTTTTAAACACGCATTAATATAGACCAGAACAGCTGATTGTAAAAGAGGAAGAAATGGATGGAATAAAACAGTGGTAAATTCAAAGGCTTAAACTCAATACCTGTATGGATTTAGTTACGTCACGCTACCGATGAAATGGACAATGCACTTCCCAATAATTCATGACGGTTTTCACTTCTGTCGGCAGTCCCATAGTTGCTTTAAAAAATTTTTAATTATCATTTGATGTAGTACTATAACAATTGTTAAAACTGATTTAGAAAGTTAGGTTATGAAATGCAATAAAAGTCACACAGTAAAATAATAATTCACATCATTTGTTTATTAACTACTTGCTCGTCAGATCACTCGTGCCTCGTGTAAGGGGCATCACCACCAGTATCATTCAATAACAAGGAGAAATATACTTACTTCACACATAAGTTAACTAAATATCTCTTAAAATACAAAAATAATAGTAATAATAATAGTTTATAATAAAGATAATAATAGTTTTCTCCTTGCTGGTGAACAAATTACAAGATTCACTAAAGTCATCCCTAACAATTTAACAAGGTACATGTACTGTATGGTTATAATATAAGTATTAATAGGTGTGACTTAACAATAATTCATATTTTTTTTTGTTCACTAAAAATATCACAAAATGATCGATAAAATAAAAAATAAATAAATAAAAAAATATTTGAAGTGAGCCTCTGTGTCGCGTTGAAGACTTCAATGCCCAGCCTACAAGAGTGGTGCCTAGCTCTAGTAAGGGCTTGTTAAGTGCAAGCAACATAAACGCAGGGCTTTTACATGCTAGACTAACATTTAGCTTGCAAACAATTGTAATATTACCTACTATGGATTAGAATAAGAAATGGTCTAATTCTACGATTTGACTGTGCCGAAATAAATAAATAGGACAACACTGATACTAATACAAGACTAATAATGTACATCACTGGGTTTTAAGAAGTGACTTTTTAGGCCTTATCGTAACGGAACGTCATGAAGCGAGTATAGCTAGCAGCAAAGCGGTCGGACTCACTCTTGGTGCTGGCTTTGTGTCCCACATTAATAACAATAACATACACCAACTCCTTCGTTCGGACACGACTAACAGACCGATTAACAACTAAATTATCTTTACACGATCCTCTAGTTAGGTTAACAGTCGGTTAAGAGTATTTAAAAAAAACCACCAAGAAAAAATACATTTTCCTTCGTTTTGTAACTAGTAAAAAAAAAAAACAAAACAGAAAAACAACAAACAGAAAACTGAGTTGATAATTGTATCACATTCATTTTCTTTGTTTATAACAAACCACGAGAGCGCCCCACTTGACGTCCGCGCACTCCCCTTCCCCCCGAACTTCACACTCTAGAAACTTTGATTCTTTGTCTGCTGTACAGGAACATTAGCTTCACGAGTTTTTTTTTTAAATATATTTTAAAAATCTTTTCTTTTCATTACTTTAAAAAATGTGGCACTTAATGAGAGAGAGATAGATAGATAGAGAGAGTATAGTAGATAGAGTGTAATAGAGAGAGACAAGAGAGAATTGCCAGTAAATCCGAATGGCAGTTGCGTCAAATCTCCCGTGTCCATCCTTGACTGTGTTTGTAATACTAAAATAAATACTCCTTGGGTGTGTATGTATCCTGATCACAGCCGTTGCAGCAATGTTAGCCGGAGCGTGGCAATGGGAACATCCCTGACCACTCCACACCTGGAACAAAAAGTACGGGATTAGATGGTACAATATACGTTCTGTTGGACAATCCTTTAATTTTGTTTAATCCAGAGAACCTAATAGTACAGTAAACGTTTTATTCGACCCCTCGGATTATCCGGCCCAGCATCAAAAGAATATAATGAAATAAATGAAGCACTATCTAAGCGATCCGAAAACATCTTACAACTCGTAAGAACACCTGCAATATAGTGACGACAACGGCATTACGGTTGTGTGTTGCGGCACTAAGTTATTCTGTTATTTTATTGCTATGACGATTAACAAATGTAAAATCTTTAGTTAAATACATTTTAACAAGTTTTGAGCCTTAAAATTATATTTAAGTTCAATAATTTATCATAAGATATTTATAAAAAATTGGTGAAATCACTTCATATTCTTCATTAATTCATTAAATTTTAATTTGCTCCATCATTTTTATACAACTTTTAATGCAAAATTTGTTTGAGGTTTTTATACAATATTGTACGTACAGTACTTTAGTTAAAATATGTTACACTTGTAACAATGGTTGTATCTACTATAATAAACCCCAAGATTTGGTCCATCTATTTGTTGTTTTATTGAATGATTCCAATTTAAATTACAGTAGTACTGTAAAGTTTTCTCATGTAAGTTTATTGGCTTACTTTAACCCTATACCGGATTATCCGGCTTTTATGGTATCCGACCTGGTACTCCGCCATATTAGGCCGGATAAAGCGGACTCTACATATCTATATATTTAAGAGGCTTTGTTTTGACTGCCTACCGGACATAGAATCAACGTGGAGCAAAAAATACTTAAAATACAAATTCGAAAATGTAAAGGTATATATTCTTAAGAGGTTATAGATGCACACTAAGAAATGATTTTGAAAAATTTGTATTTTAATGTGTAAAAATTCTGATAAAACAGCTGTTTGGATCAATAGAAACTTAGCAACACATGTTTGTCCACATTCATTACCATAGCAACCAACTTAGAAAATTTAGAATCAGTTTATTCTAACACAACCAACAGCTTTTTTAGATTAGATTAACAAGCAAACACAAACAAAAATCTACGAAAAATGCTTACTGTATTATAAAATTCAATTCAAACATCTGTCGTTACATGTTATAAATAAAACAGATGTTTGCATAAAAAACTTAACATAATTTTAGGTTAGGCCTACAATGAACCAAAACACGTTTATTTGCAACCAGTTTGGCAAATTTATAATCAGTTAGTTATTCTTCTCAACTAACTGTGATTTTAGAATGGGTAAAAGTAAACAAAAGGTTTACTGTATTGTAAGTCAAACATCTGGTGTTACATATTATGTTGTTTCCTTTAGTTGGCAATATCAAAATTTGTTTGAAATTTAGATTATTAATTGTTTAATTATTATCGGTGAAATTGACAACGTATACAGCAATTCGAATTATTGGGGTTGGTCGTGTCTATTTCGATCTCTTTATTACATTTTTTTAAACTAGGTAATAATAACAAATTAATGACAAGTAACGTATTTGAAAACATTCACAATTTATGTAGTTTCAAGTTTAGTAATAAATTACATTAACATATAAGTTATAATAGCCAATATAATATAAACATTTTTAAATATTAGGCCTAATATGTAAACGTTTAAATCAAAAATGAATTTGGCACAGTTGTTGTAGGCCTAAGTAAAAACATTCATGGCTCATAAATAAATATGGAGGCGGAAGCACAAAATAAACCTTGACACAAAAATAGAGTTTTCTTAGATCTTTGATTTGAATTAACCTTTATGATTTTTACTTTAGAAATTTTTAAGCAATTTTACTGGTCAAGTTAGTTGAGCAACACAATAAAACTCTCCATTAAAAACTTTCATTACCGGCGTAAAGAAAATAATAGATTTAGTAAGTGTAAGGACTTAAATTGTTGCAAAAATAGAAAGCACAGACATGGTAGCCATATTGGCATTTCCCCCATTCATGTATTGCTCTGATTATAGTACCCTAGAGAGCCTTTCTCTACATACATACATCCATTTGAAAATATACACTAATATTTTCATACACCATACTCATCACAACGTTGAAATGTATGTTAAACAGAATTTCACAGTTTATGAAAATAACAAAGTACAGACACTATTGGTTGAATTTAATGTAGCACAGCCTTCATAAATAAACTAAATATTTCTTTATGAAAACAAAAAATAGTTGAAATGACTTCAATAACTTTTCAAACCGTTTTATTTTGATAATTCATGTAGTGTACGTAATAAAAGTAACAGACTTAAACATTTTAATAAAATATAGTTACACTACTTTTGGACATTGAGTCTCCCAACAATATTCTGAAAATGATCCCCAAACACGAGGAACACAAAGTATAAAACAAATTAACTCTTAGCTGTTTTAAGATTAAAGATGCAATTATTTTCACATTAAAACCTTATTACAAACAAGGCTTCATAGTAATAAGATTATCAAGTTTTAATTATAGAGAAAAGGATTTAGTGCCAGAGCTGGGTTAGTCTTACACAGAGATTATTTAATAATCTTCAGTTTAAAATTACCTGCTCAGAAAATAAAACTTGAGAAAACCACTCTAAATAGTTGCAATAATTACAATTCCTGATTTAGAGAAATAAGATATGCTTATAACCGTGACACCAATTACTGTTAGAAATCTTTTGAAGTTGTCCTCCATTTTGTTTGAATGTCAGGTGTATCAGGTATTTATTTGTGATGACATTAGACTACTATTTTTAACCCATTTTCTATGCAAACTCATTTGAAATGCTATTTCAAAAGCATACAGCACCATCTTGTTGGTGCAGGGGAAACTAATTATTGCAGTAATGATTATTAGAAACAGTTTGCAGTATGTAGCATATTATTTTTATTACTATAATTTATTTCAGCTGTTTTAACATTTTAGCTTCTGTGTAACCAAAAATAAACAAGGTGACCCTCCACTGTATGACAGTGAAAATAGATTTGATGAAAATTATAATTTGTATTATAATTATAAGCGTAATAATAGTAATAGTTCTGGTATTTGAGACTTAGGCCAAGGCAGCGCGAAGAGAAAATTGAGATGCAAAGGTTTAACCATATATTTTGCTTCTTACATACTGTATCATTATTTTGCATAATGTGTATCAAGTGTGATAAATTTATGTGTATAACTTGTTTCAAAAACCATATACAAACAATGAAGACAAAATAATTATACTTACATTATAAGATTGTTATTTTGAAAGTGAGGAACACAACATGGCCTAATAATTAGGTAATGTTCCTGGTAGGCCATTACCAAAAATTTTACAATCACCGGTGAAGTAACAATTTAAAAAAAATTATATTTACGTTTTACTACTGTTAATCGACCAGCCCCTGGAGACGATTGTTTGTAACACACGTGCGCCAGCCAACCTGTTATGTAATTATGTGTAAGTGTTTGTGTAAATGACAAAGGAAAACCTGAAAATAATCTTGAAAATGGCAGAATAGCCGAAACAACCGTCGTTTAATGACAAAAAACGGAATATTGAAGGCGCTAAGTCCTATATCTAATAATGTAAATTGTTTTAATCAGAATTTTGTTTTAAAATACCATATGAATTATCATAGGAACCTTGTTTATACTGCAATGAAAATGGCTATCACATAAGTTATTTGTAATAAAAAAATTTAATTTGGTTCTATCAATTTTGTTTTCCGGTTTTAAGGCAGTTAATAGGTAGGCTATTCCAAAACTAAAAGATAGTTATTCTTAAATTTTTTATTTAGTGAAATAAGGATACAAAATTTTATGAGTTTTACAAAGATTTTGTAGAAATTCGCCCCGGAACAATCATTACCAAGAAGGAAAGCCCTCTTGTTGAGCCCGAGCCTAGGTGATGTACCTCAATTGATTAAAAGAATATTTTCAGGAAGGTCTAACCGTAATATAAAATAAAATTATCAGAAAGTTAAATATGTTTATTTCGAATTTATAAAATATATATGTAAACTATTTATGAAGTAATCTTTCAATTAGTTGAAGTTTGAACACGAGCTGAATTAAATTAGCAAAGAATAGAGTTTAAGAGGTTGAAAGCAGTTTAAGCATCTAAAGAGAAGGGTTTAAGTACATCATTATAATTTTGTACATCAGGCCACCTTTATATAGGGAAATTAAAAACTTTTAAATTTATAATTCATCGATTAGCAATTTATTACAATAACAAAAACTGATTACAATGGTCAAATGGTAATTGACATTTTGTATACTTCACTTCTTTATGTAAAATTAGCTAGTTTTAAATTCTCTGTTTAGCAGATGGGATTTGGAACTATCATAACAAACGTTAATTAAAAAATGAATGTGAATCTAATTTTTGATGTTTTTAATGTGCAGCACATCTTACACTAGACATTCTATTTAATATTATTTGTGATTAATTTTATTCAAAGGCATAAAATATAAATATAAGTATAAAATATAAGGCATTTTGTTTTATTTAATAAAATTTCTAACAAAGAAAATGTAATATTATTATAATGATACTATTTCTTTAAAATAACTTTTTGTGAGAAAATGAGTCTTCTACTTTTCTACCTGAAAACTTAGTATTTAATTCATTTCTTTTGTAAGTTATGGTAGGTTATAAATTTTGTTTAAAATCATTATTACAGTAATTTTAAATAATTTTAAAAGTGTATCTACTCTATAAATTTCTTTAAATTTTATAACTTTTATTACTTAAAGACTTCTGAAAGTTCAGATGTACAAAATACATTAAGAAAGTATAAAAAAAGTCAACAATGTAATTCTACTGTTTCACTAAGCCCTTCATCAGTTTACACAAACACTGTTGGCTGTTGGCACTGTTTCATTTGCAGCAGTTAACAGTTTGTTACTTAAGAAATGCAAAAATATTGGTATTAGAGGGATTCCATTACTATGAATAAACAAGGCTGGCCGCACACTGAGGCAGTATTTTGTTGTAAATTAAAGTATATTAAATTTCCTAGAAAATGTATTTTTTGTTGAACCCAGTGTTTAGAGTTTTTCGCTTGTAACTCAAAAACTATACTTGATATTACAATAAAAAACCTGCATTCGGCACAAACTAAATTAAATCCTCTACAAATTGCACACCTTATTTCGGCCAAATCGTGGAGACGCTAGAGCGCGTTGAAATTTTATGTCATATTATGCAAAACCGCTAAGTCAAGATTCCTTAAAACCCAAAACTCAGTAGAGACCCTATATTATCACTATTTACTTATTAAAAACTATTTATTTGGGCTTTGTAATTAATAATACATGTAATTACTTATTAATTATTCAACGATTTAATTACTAATTAATTAAATTAATATAATTAATTAAATATTTTGTCCAATGTATGTTTGTTTATTCAGACACAAAATACTAATATAAAAAGCAGAATGTAAGCATTTTTATAATTATTACAGGCATAGTTTTTAAGTTACAAGCGTAAAACTAACAAAAAAACTGGGGTTTCCACAAAGTAGGAAATTTTTGCCTTTTTTCAGCGCGCTTTAGCGGCCAAACATAAAATACTTTTGAGGGGTGCTTTTTATACGAAATTTAATCTACTTTAATTTTGTAAAGAATAGTCTACCTCAAAAAGTGCATAGTTTTATGACTTTTTGGCAAAACATTTTAAAAAGTCAAAAATTTTGAGGTTTTTTGCGATTTTTGTTGTGAAGCCATATTCGTGGAAAGTAGCAAAGTTGAAATTCGGATTCAGCACCCCAAAAAACTTATAAAACGAGTGAGAAAAAAACTTTTATATTTTTTCCCTGAAATAGACACCCCCGGAGACGATTTAACTATACTAAATGGACTAAGTAGTCTACACATTATGTGTGAGGAAGGCTCACACATGCGCAGGTCGATTTGCTCTGAGCTTTTTGTTGCATCGTGTTCAATTGGGAACTAGACGCCGGCACTGCTTCGAGCGCTCTATGGTGCTGTAGAGCGCTGTACAGCATTTGTTCTGTCAGTGTGCTGTGTCCCATTTGAATACAAGGAGGGCTAGTATTCAGCAAAACATTTTGCTGTAGAGCACTTGCTTTGAGCAGAATGCGCTCAGTGTGCCGCCGGCCCAATAGAACACAGCGTGTTTATGTTGTAGAAAGAGGCTCAGCTGAGACAAAGGGTCCCACAAGCATCAGTTCATGGCCAAGTATTATTTTTAATCTATATTAACGATTTATCATCATCAGTATATGCGGATAGGTAATTTAATTTGCTAATGATACAACGCTAAGTTTTAACAATTGAAGCAGAAGGCTTTTATACAAGTCAAAGCCAATGGACAGTATTTTGCTGAAAACAATTTAATAATCAATCCATGTACAACTAAGTACCTACACATTTCAGTAGAAAGCATGGTTAAAATCAGACACCAAGAAGTGTCATGCTGTGTGGTGTACTTGAAGACGTACAATCAATAACATTTTTGGATCTTGAACTAAGTGTTCACTTGAACTGAGTGAAATTGATGACAAGTTGAACTGGGGAGTTAACAATTTCAAATGTAAAGGTAGGTCATGCAATACACCATTGCCAAACTTATTAAAAGAGAAACAGAATGGCACGTTCTAGAGCAGTATCTTGCTTTATTTCAAAGTAATGGACAATCTAAGTTCTGTAATATGATATTTTTATTTTAACATCGTCTCTTTTAAAATGTAACTAAAATGCTATCCTACCTTGGTAAGATTTTTAAATTGTATTTATTTGAATTTAGTTATAAAAACATTGATGGAATAAAATTGTATTTTTAAATAGTACCTTTAACAACCTACTTATTCCTAATATTAACAAATTAATAACCAGCTTTGATGTTATAATAAAAATATAATCTTCCATACCTCTGAAATGAAGCAAGAAACTAAGCTCTAGTTCTGTTTCTCCTTTAATAAGCTTTGCAATGGTATATTACATACCTTTACATTTGAAATTATTAATCCCCTTCCCACAACCGTAAGCACTAAACATCATACAGAAGGTCAGATATGTCAAAAAATGTGTTCTGTTAAGCAACACAAGATACATACAAAGTTTTAACTTATTTTCAGTAACAAAAATAATGAAGGGACTTTATGAATACTCTGTGCATACATGGTGCCCAGTTTCGACTGTTAGAAACTCTCGTTCTGTTTTTTGTCTGTCCATTTGTATGTGATTTTTACAAATAACTTAATATCTCAGAAACGGTTTAAGATATAATGATGAAACTGGGCATGAATATTCATCTACATAGGGTACATTTTCAAATTAGTGGTAAAATGTAGGGCTATTCGGGTGCTGAAGGTGGTCATATTAATAAAAGTACCAGGAGACCGAGCTAAAGCTCGATTATAAGCAGGGCCTAGTTCGCTCACGTCAATAACTATTATTGCAAATTTCCGTG
>JAGFPH010000811.1:290690-302039 GCA_018207615.1 Philaenus spumarius
GTTGCCATGGTAACTATAAATAGATACAACATTAGGCTTACCTCTAATAAAATACAGTTTAAAAGAAAACAGATGATTATTGTAATGGCATTGAAAACATTTGCATCAGCTGTGCTTCGTTTAAAAGAAAACAGATGATTATTGTAATGACATTGCAAACATTTGCATCAGCTGTGTTTTGTATTGTTTAAAATGGACAAATTTCACTTTTTAATTTAATAAAAAGACGTAGAAAACGAATTTTCCCAGACTGGTGACCATTTCCAATCGATTTCTCGTGGCCAAAAGTCCCATATAAAATCAAAAAATCAAAAATCCTTAGACGGAGATTCCAGATCCATTTAGCAGACAGACAATTATCTCTCGCTTTAGAAGATAAGATACAGTAGTAATAAAAAGCCCTACAATCGACCACTAAATTTTAGTTATCTCCTTTATTTACAACTCAATTATTAAAAAAAATATATATCGTTGGATTTGTCTTAAAATAGTTAAAAAATTTGGTGTCTTTACATTTTGTTTGTAAAATGTATAATTTTCTAGATATTTAACATTGAAAATTTTCAACTTCTGCCATTTTGAACGGATTGTTGCAGGGAAATTTTTTTTTATATAAAATGTACCCTATTTAAATTAATATTTATGCCCAGTTTCAGGATTATATGTTAAACTGTTTCTGAGGTATTAAGGTATTTGTAAAAATCACATACAGATGGATAGACAGAAAACAGATTGAAATAAGAAACATGTTATATTATATTATTTGCCTGTTTTTAGCCGACTAATAACCTTGTAAAGTTTAGGACAGTCAAAGCTGCAGCTGGACATCCTGTAAATATTATATTTGTATGCACACTATAACTGCTTCAATTTTTCTCAAATTACATATATAGATGGAAAATCACGGTTGAGATTTTGTTAACGGGTGTAATCGAACCAAAGGAGAAATGCAGATGGTATTTTGAAAAACTAAAAATCACCCTTTAATATGAAAAATATTGCACCAATTAGAGTTGTTATATGTTCTAATAGAAGACCTGTTTGAAAGGTTTTTTAATTACACCAACTACCAACCAATCTTAAGGGATGGAAAAAAATAGGGGTTGAAAAACAAAAAATCCCTTGGTAGGACACAATATCAAATCCATTTGAAATTATTGCAAAAACCTTAAATTATATAAAATTTGTATATGAAATACAACCAATCCTTGCAGCAAAGAGTAACAAAAATGAGATCGCATGACAAGTTGTAACTTTTATAACATTACCAAAATCTATTTCGAGGGTTTTAAAATACAAACGAGCTGACAACTTTCATAATAAACAGAGTAATAAATCTATTCAAAGTTATTATAAGTCTTTAAATATTAGCGCAAAGAGCGAATAAATTTGTACAGTACTTAGTTTATGGGAACTTTGGTTAGGAACTTCAAAATCTACCTGCCTCTGGAGGCCATACCGATAGAGATTTATTTATTTAGTATCGTCAAATCTTGTTTTTTCATAGTTCTAAAAGTTCCTTTAGTGTACAGGATCAATTAAATATTAAGTCGGAAATATGTTTTGTAATTGAATCCGTTTAGACCCGGATGAATTTCCGACCGACCACTAGTTCTTTCTGTTAATATTTAAAACAAAATTTTTTTTGTAAACTAGGGGGCTGCACCACTGCTTGCTTTGCCCACCATTCTCAGCAGCAACTCGTGGCATAGCCAATTCAAACAGATTATTTTAAACTTTGAGATATGATGATTGATTAGGAGAGTGGTGTGGGCGATGACCTAGATCCTCATGCGCAGTAGGGCCAGAGTTTTGTGTGAATGACCGGATTTTAGTTATACGATTAGAGATACTAGCTTAACTTAAGAAAGCTGCTGATTGTTAAAAAATAACAATTAACCGATTCTAAACTTGCTAAGTTGGTTGATATATTAATACATGAAAATAATTTCAAGATATGTATGTTGGCTATCGCGTGTCACGTTTGTCTGCAAAACACTTAAATCTTTAAATAGGAAATATAAATATTTACGGAATAGAAAGTTATTAGTCTATGAAAAGTCCTCTACATTCAAATAAAAATTTCATTGGTTCAGCCATTCTGGAGATTAGCACGGACAGACAGGCAAAAAATTAAAAATGCTTGTCTAGGTTTTGGTAACATGTGAATAGCCATATGAGCTTAGAAAAAAGGATTTATTTAAAAATCACAGACACTTCAGTTTTATTTATTATAGAGTGTAAATCAATTGCTTTATTATTATTATTATTAATTGAACCCAATTAGTTGTTGTCATTCTGCCCAAGCAGCTAATTTATTGTTTTACAAAATTCTAGGTAAAAGTAATGGATGCTTAGTGAAATATCCGTGATTAACATATTAATTAATGTGTCATGTAATAATGATTATTGTATTAAACTTTATATGCCAGAAGCAAATATAGGTCAAATCTGGTGGCCTAATGCCTGATTTAAAAAGCTAATTTACAAACCGTCTGCAGTATTACTTAAAAATCTGGGTAAAAATTAACTATTATACACCTTTTAGTTATCAAAATAATCAACAGTATTGCACATAATATTAATATCATTTTGTCGCCTTGAAAGGAAATTTTCTTAAGGGCTACTAAGATACTTTCTTTCCGAAAGATACACATCATTTCTACTCCAGCTACAGTTTTAGCAGATAATTTTCATTTTACTATGGAAGAAACTTCATTAACACTCAAAGTGGCACACTGCAGTTTCTCGGGTGCAAATGCAACCCGCTCGAACCTTAGCGAGAATTTGCATAATCGTTAATTTAATCCACTTAAAATCATCCAATCGTAATAAAACTGACACCATTGGACAGGAAATGAATTAAACTTTAATTTTTGTATTTACAACTTTTTCGTAAAACATATATTTACATACGTAATCATCGTTTTAAAATATGCATATCGTGCTACAGCTATTTCCGCAGGCGAATCTGCATACAATTGTACTGTTATTTCCCACTTCTTCAACGTTGAAGTCCACCTACTGAAGTATTTATATCGACATTATAAAGCTACCATTCGATTTGTCAAGATTTTATCTTTCTAATGATGCCTTCCAATCAGATGTCACTATTTTACAGGATTTATTCAAACAATTTCTGTAAACCCTTGCGATTGGACAGTTTTTCAACCAATGAAACTGCCCATTTGTCAACAGCTGATATTACGCCTACTATATCAAATGTTTTGACAGATTGTTTTACACCATTTTGTAGAGAAACGACTGACCTTTCTAACGGTGGGAATTGAACTAGAATAAACCAGTTTTTTTGTTTGTCTAGACAGTAGTGAAAAGTACATGATTAGAGCGATCTGGTGTGACCGATTGCTCCGTCTCGTTCCCACATAATTCAACGCACCCTTCTTGTAAGACCTTTACCGACGGCAAAATGTCATTTGATTCATGTCATTTTGTTATTCAAATAAAGATAACTCAAACACTTTTGTGAACTAAGGAAAGACAATTATACCGTTCTTTTCTTTGATTTATCCTCTACACTTTGTTATAATAATATTTCATTTTTGGGCAAAGCATATATTAGTAAATTACGTTTCAATCTAGGCCTAGGTTTGTTAGCAGTCGTGTATTTGGAACATAAAAACTGTTTTTTTCAAAATAAGAAATTTGAAATTGATAAATGTTTTTATACAGTTCTATTTAGAACTAAATTACAAAACTTTTTTACGCTTACGAAAAAAATGTTTACTACTTGTTATGTAGGCCTAAAGTTGAACTGTTTCCTTTCGTTACTGAACATTTTTTGTTTCTTGAGCTAATAACTTTTACAATTTCAAAATAAACTAATTTTTAGTGGCATATTTGAATTCTTTTAAGTTTCTTCTACAAGAAAGCTATTGAACACTTTTGGATTTGGGTTCATTAACTATTTTTGGACAATTTTTAAAAATATGTTTGCAAAACACTATACACAGACTTTTCAATTTTAGCTTTAACGATGCCAGTTCTAGGGTTAACCCATTCGCTTAAAGTTTTTTTAATACCAGACCGGGCTTAAAAAACGATTTTTTTCTGGGTGTTTTCTCATAGTTTACTATATTTTTATTTCTACACAGAATTTGGTAGTTTTGTATAAAATGTTGTTATTTTTCTAATCAGATTTGTCTGTAGGTTTGAAAAAAATACATTATATTGGTTAAGACTCAATTTTATTATTAAATGACATTATCTGAAAAAAAGATAACAGATAGTGTCTTATTATGAAAGACACTTTCATCCAATTCCTTTCCTCACTCATCAACAAATAAAAAGTTACACATTTTATTATAAAACAACACTTTGCAATTGAAAAATTGAGTTCAAAATAATCAAAACATGTTATAAGATGACAATGTCAATAATCAAAACAGTCAGCTGTCAACACAGAGTTTGCGTTGTCAGCTGTTACATTGAAATTTTCAGCCAATCGTTTTTGTCGATTGGGCAGGCCATGGAAGATGAAAATACAACCAAAAGAAAGTCTGAAACTCGTAGAACAAGATGCATATGTGATCTGTTGGATATTTTAGGAACTAACTTGGCTAAAACAGGATTTAATGGTGGACGGCGATTCGCCGCCACTTCAGACAATGGCAACTGAGAGCGGGACGGCGATCCGCCGTCGTTATAAGCGAATGGGTTAACCCTCAAAGAGCTGACTATAATACTCTACAGTGCTAGGCATTTTAAGGCGGCATGCATGTATATTTTTTAAAATGTATGTATAAAATGCTTACTAAAAGTAAAAATAGACTTATTATATTTCATTATAATCAGAAAAACATGAGTTTTGAATTTAATCTTAATATAATTAATTGTCGTACTTTTAATCCTAGATTTTCGCAGCGTTTGTTTTGCATAATTTAAAAATTATAAATTAATATTGCAGATATCCACCCACTAAAAATAATTTCAAAATGTCACTGTATAAATTCCAAGATATACAAAAGTTGCACAATTTAATGCTGAACAAAAAAATGTAAAACTGTAACACTCTACTCTTCCAAACAAATTATTGTGGTTAATTACAAGAAACAATAAAACGTCTAGCGACTAGCACAGATACAGATGTGTGTACTAAAACAGCTGACTTTACAATGCTACCAAAATTACATTTTTTAAAGTATCGATTTTAAAATTTATACTATACAGTAGTAATCGATTTCAAAATCATATCAGAAATTCTCAGATTGAATGAAAAATGATGACTTGATGCCCGTTTTAAAAAAACCTCTGTAGAAAAGTCGCAAATGTGACTTTAGCTCTACAGACTGATTTATAATGATTGCAATCGCAACTTAGCGCTTGGAGGGTTAAAACATATTTACAGAAACAATTGAGGTTATGTCAAGAATTCACAGAAACAAATGTTTGTTGATGCATTTTTTTAGCAGTTGTTTCACTAACATATGATTTAGTGGGCCGAAAATGCCCATACAAAGAGCATTGAGCACACTTTCAACAACAGACGAACGATAGAGTAAACTCAAAGCTCTTTTCTGCCCCCGGATGGTAAGTTGTTCTTAAAGCAGTAGTTGGAGGAAAAGTATGTTTATAGTGGGAATCCACTTTTAAATGTTTTCAATTCAATGGATTTTAACGAGTTTATTTTTCTTAAATTTCCACAAAAAATTTATATCATAAACTTTAAATTAAGTATATTATATTCCGTAGTACATAACTTGTACTATACTTTAAAACTATTAAAAAACCAATTAGACATGCAACTTGGTTCTTGGACAGGGTGTACAAATTCATTATTAGACTCTTAAAACAAAGAGGTGTCAGGTATAAAGATTAATTAAACAAACGTACAAGTAGGGTGGATACTGACAAACATTTTAGGGGGTGGGGTGGGAGGTTATATCTGCAAAATATAATCTTGGGTATGGGATGTTCCAAGAAAAATGGGACATGAAAAATTCTATAAACAATTTTAGCAAAATTGTGAGTTTTTAGGCCATTTGAGTATGGTTTTACCTGCAATCTATTATATATTTATACATTTTATTTGCGTTAATTTTGTAGAAAATCCACAAGAGTAACTGCTTGAATAATAACTGCCTTGGTTCATTTTAATGTATTATTTATATAAATAACTGTATAAAACAATAATATGAAAGACAAACATTCAATGAAAACATTTAAAATTTAACAACTAATGTATGCATATTTTAATTTTGAATGATAATAAAATTTAAGTAAACTAAAATCGTTAAATTCAAAATAAGTAAAGTTGCGGATGTTAATTCTAAGAATGACATAATTACATTACAATGGTTTTTGAAGTAATTAGTAATCCTTGAAATATCAGTTCCTGTTAACTTGTACCTTTTTTTAGAGCATCATGTTGTTTAGTCTCAAATGTTTCCTAGAAAACCATTTACTCACACCTTTAGGTGCAGTAATTTACAAAAAAAAATCTCTATATTTTAAAACAATATTAACATAACTAAATTGAAATATTTTCAAAACTTTTGATAACAAAATAATACACTATATTATTGAATAACGTTATTTATTTATTCTCTTTCTACAATGAAATTATTTAAGACGGCAACTCATAATTGTAGGCCTACAAAAAAATGTTCTAATTTTGTATCACATAATCAACAAAAAATCACTATTACCTTCACTTCACGAGAGCTAGAGACACAATAAATTATAATTAATTGTTTTAAATTTTTTAAACAACTGCGGTAAGTAATTCTTCAAAGTCTGATTTAGTCTTTCAAAAGAAATTTTTAAACCAACTCCCATCATTTAATTAAAGTTGTGTGAAAAAATGGGTAAAATGTTTATCTTGGTTTTAAAACAATTCCTTCATAAAGCACCCTCGTCTTGTTTTTTGGGACTTTTTATAATCATAAAAGTGGCAGTAACATCTGCAATGGTTAGGTGATCCATCTCACTATTAAACAATTGGAGTAAAGTCGGTGTTGGTAAATAATTTTGTTGCTCAATACAAGACAGGTGGTGATTTTTGTAGCCGCCGATGTTGTTATGTACCAGCGATTTTCGTCAGTCAACCAAATGTACGGATCGGCCGATAATTGCCCGATGTATACCTTTAGACCCAAGTAGTGAAAATGGCAACCAGATTCGTAAGTTAAATAGATGTGAATTTTGTGTGACGCTTGTTCGCAGTGTTACCACCATTTTCGTGGATAATTTTCCGTTTTAACCGTTAACTAAATTCTAATTCAAATGTCAGTTGCGACAATGCCACTTTACTCAGATGTTACTTATAGTTGGGAATTACGGCATAACTGCGGGAACGGACAAAGAATATTCTATACAATATAGTATCAATATTATGTTGCAATTACGCAGATGTTTATTTCTACGCCATGTGCCGGTGACATTCGATGTCGTCATGTTAATAGGCAAAAATTAACATATAAATATCAAGAGAGTGCTGCATTACTAAACTTTACAAACATTTTTCTATGATTAAAAACAATCGTCTAAGGTTTGGGGGTGGGGGAGGGGGGTCATGACCCCTTCCACTTGCATCCGCACCTGCGTAAAAGTTTGTAAAATTTAATATGTACTACATTTTTATAGCATAAATGTAAATAAGGACAAAAATGTTTTAGACCAGCACAGAAGGCCGGTAGCATGATTGACTATATTTAAAAATTAATTTTAGATTCAGTGCTTCAAGAAATTTAATTGTTTCACTGCTATGCCCGTTTATTAACATACTTCTACTGCTACATTGTGGTGCTATGCCCATATATAACCGTTTACACTTTTCAACTTCATGTGCTACACTGGTTTAAAAATGTATACGGTATCTTGTATTATTTTGCACCGATAAGTGCTGCTTTCTACTAGAAAATATATGAACTACTTAATTTGAATCCTTCTGTGTCTTTAACCCTTTCCACTCGAGTGTCGGGGCAGCCCCGCACCCTACTAACCCGCACAAACTCCTATGTCATGCGAGCCCCGAACTCGCTATGCCAACGTTCTTTGATTGCATTTGAACGGACATAGTTACTTTGATAACCTTGATGGAATTTTTTTAGAACCATTTCAGTTGAGTTTCTGTGGTAAATAAATCTTACAAAATATAATGTTTGCTGTCTTTGGCCGCTCTATAAACAGCTGTCTGCTCCTACTTACTACGCAGTGAGCTTATGCATTGTTTAGTTTTGTTGTACTAGGTTATCATTTGTAATTTCACAGTTTATTTTTTAATATTGATCTTTTTACAATAATGATTGTTGTGAAATAAAATGAACGAAGACGACGGCAGTTTGTTACAAAATGACGGGAGTGGCGAAGGAACTTTTGTTTCGAACCTGAGTGATTTCAATATTACCAATAAGTATGAAAAAAGCTTTTCTTATTAGTTTTGACCTATATAATGCTGTTGCTAAACAATAACATAAATAGTTGAGGAAATTTTGTACAAGTTGGTGTCAAAACTTATTTTTTCATAAAATCTATTTTTTTACAAAAAACTTGTTTTTTAAAAAATCTATTTTTTTTCAAAAAACTTGTTTTTCATAAAATATTTTTTTTTTTGCATATGGTAGGGTACATTAAGGGCTACAAATAAGCCAAATTTTATCAAAATCGTTAGAGCCGTTTTTGAGAAATTTGTATTTTTCTCGTTTTTTGGCAATTGGGGGGGGGGGGGGAAACCCCTTAAAAATCCAAAATTTGAAAAAATGCAAAAACGCCTGGAGATATTCCAGAACTACACCTACATACCAAATTTTATCAAAATCGGACCGTTGGTATGGTCTCCAGCTCTGTACACATCCTTACAGACACATGGACAGACATCACCAAAAAACCACTTTTTTGGGTTCAGGGAGCACCAAAACAAAATATTTTTGGGTTCAGAGAGCACCAAAACAGATAATTCCACTAAAAATTCAAATTTGAAAATTTGGATGAAAACAATACTTTCTCCATATACTACGCATAGGGTGGAGAAGTAAAAAATATATTTAGCAACCTATAAGTTTCACTTCCTTTTTCTGATCAACTAATGGGTGTTGCAATTGTTGTTCTCATACAGCAGTGAAAGGGTTAACATCAACTTAAGTCTTTTAATTCAAAGGGCGAACATTTTTCAAATAAATTCGATATTTATTTATTAAATCATGTTGGTAAAATTGATATTATTTAAGTAAACCTCATGTGAATAAACTAAAAACAGTGTTTTCACTTTTTTTATTTAAGGTTTAATTAAGGTTAAGAGGCATATTCTATATTTTTTTATTGTGAAAAACTTTATTTACATAATAAAAATAAAAGGCTTACACAAAACTTTATGAAATATTTCATTCCGTAACCAATAATTTGAAGCACGGTTTACAATTCAAAAAGAATATGTTTTGATAAAAAGTTAAGAGAAGAAAAAAAAGTTTGAAAGTTTGCTGAAATACCTGCTTCTAACAAGTTACTATTCCTTTGAAGACGTTTACTTTAATTTAAAACATAAGAGCTTTGCTTTCTGTGGAATTATGTTCCTTCGTTGTAAGATAACTTTGATGTCTAAAACTTGAAAGGCTACTCAAGTGAGGGGAGCAATAATGTAGAAATGAGCAAACAAATTACACTAGCTTATCCGCTCTATTTAGACGCTACGGGGATTATCAGCTTAAGAGCTATTCTGATACTTGTGTAATATGATTTTGTGCTGCAGTAAACACGCACAAA
Organism: Philaenus spumarius; assembly: GCA_018207615.1. Lineage (NCBI taxonomy): Eukaryota > Metazoa > Arthropoda > Insecta > Hemiptera > Aphrophoridae > Philaenus > Philaenus spumarius. The sequence goes on from JAGFPH010000811.1 coordinate 300,411, forward strand.
CTTATTGTCTGGTGCAGTATCACAAAATGGTTTTATCAAAAAACATATTGTCCCATTAGCATACGCTAACACGAGAATGTTAAAAGACTCACTATTTTGATCGGGTCTGCAATTTAACTCTTGCGGAATCTACAATTTAGTATAAAAATAAGGCTTTGCTGCAACCCTCCAATATTAGAGTTATATTTTATATCAGTAAATAACTTAAAATCATTTGTGAAAAAACTTAAAAGAATTTCGATAAATTAGGGTAAGGATAGTTGAGTCGTGTAGACTATTCCTTTAGGAATAGATCAAACTTGTAAATTAAGGTATAATTGAAGAAGACAGGACCAATAATACTTGTTGGAGTTGCAAATTAAATTACGATAGTTGCAAAAGTGAGTTTAATAGAGTCAATAGAGGATTAAAAATTGTAAACCCAACTGAGTTCTGGTAAGTAAATTACTGTAATTCTTTTCGAAACTTATTCCAAAAAGTGCATACATTTTTTGTAAATAGGAAAATGAGTACCTAAGCAATTACCCCCAATGGTAGAAAGTACCATTAAATGGTAAAAATTATGAAGCATGTAAAAATAATAGCGAATAAATAATCATTGATATAATTATTAGTGAATTTCCTTAGGAAAGATAATCTATTGCAGTAACTCTTATGGTGATACCTATAGTGGTCAATACGCACCAATAATGGTTCTCAGAACACGTTTTGAGTATCATTAAAAATGTTATGTATAATATGTGTTTGCACTCTATAACAGCCATATTTTACGTCGGATTTGGTTTCCTAATTAGCTAGGACGAGTTTGTTAGCCAAAAACTTCAACAACCGGATGCACTTTTTTTTACCGCAAGTAAAATTTGATGAGATTTTTTGTACTATAATGAAAATTGTTTGGGGTTTTATGTAAAAAAATAAATATAGGAGATTATTATAAATTATGTAAACAATAATTTACAGTGTTTATTATTTCTTATTAGATTTTCATGTAAAATATACAATTTAAGTTAACTTGTAAAGTATTTTTTTAAAGTAAATAGATGATATTTATTAACCCAAAATTATGAAAAAAGTCAACATATGCAATAAAACTAAAGAAAATAACACTTTGCTGTTGTTATGGTTTTAAGGTGAAAAGCAATCATTGTGCAGATCTCCCGTATGGAATCATGCATTAGACTGCCATAAAGCATCTACAATTGCTCAGCGGCCAATTGCTTTGAGGATGGCATCCGCTTACAGAACCGTTTGAATTTATTAGTGATAGCTAGCTTACCACCGCTGGATCTGATGGCAAAAGAGAACAGGAAGTTTACACCTTAAAGGCATGGTTCGATCATACTTCAGTACGTTCTGAAACTAGAAAAAGGCTGACGATGAGATCGATGGAAGACGGACAAATAGCCTAATTCCCAACATAATGTGTTGGTTGAACAGGAAGCACGGTGAAGTATTATACTATCTAACCCAAGCTTTATCTGGACACGGATGTTTTGGCAGTTCCATGTCGTAGAAGTAGAAACATGGAACTATTGCAGCAACCAGAATGATGTCGCTAAGCACATGTTATTCGAATACGAAGCATGGAAAGACAATCGGTATAAAATGTGTGACACAGTGGGAGAGGAA
>JAGFPH010000811.1:302049-328673 GCA_018207615.1 Philaenus spumarius
GGAAAGCATGGTTGTCGCATGTGATGGTTATAACAAAAAGGTAGTTTCACATGTTGTGACACCAACACCTTGAAATAAAAGAGGTTAGGGTTTAGTGGATGAACTGGGATAAACCGGGAGTCCTACACACCGGGAGATTCATCTCCTGATGGTGCCTAATGCATTCTCCCTTCAGAAAAAAATCATTGTATCGATACATTATTTTTCAATCAAATAAACAGATTTAAATATAGTGCTCAGAATTAGTAACAATAGCACAATTTTTATTTCCACCCTCAGGTACTCAGGTAATTTTGCATTTATAATAATAGAAATAATAATTTTCATCGTATGTTATTAGTACAGTGTTACTTAAAACCCTTCTACTTAAGTTGATCTGTATTTACTAAATCAATCCTTCGTCAGACCGCACATATTGTACTAATATTAGTAGAGTGTGGGATATAACAGTTATAAGTGGTAAGTTTTTTTTAAAATTCTAATATTAAAAGAAGTACGATCTAATATTATAGTAATATTATAATTATGATCTAGAAAAAATTAAGCCCTCACTATGTCATTCGTGAACTCCCTATTTTCAAGAATAAATCAAGATGTACGATACGACTAGTGGTATAAGTTAGTAATAGTACATTTTATGTTACTTAAAAGGGCTGTAAAAAAAGAGAAGTTGTTAGATTTAAAAAAGAAAAAGAAACACGCAGAATCCCTAAAACACAAAAAAGGAATGGCCTAAGAAACCTACTTTTAAGGATCTCTGCTTTGCTATAAAAAAAAGCTATTGTATCAACTTTTCGAAATGACCGTTTCATTGAACCCAAAGGAAGACCAAAACAAGGCAAACATGTAAATTTAAAATCTTCTATTTTCTTTAGTTATTGAAAGTCTAAAATTAGATTATATTGTGAAATATAATCTTTTATACAACATTAATGCGTGGGCTTAGGCGTTACTGAAGTTAAAAGAAATGTGTTTTGCTAACCTGGTTCCGCTTGCACAATCTTGCAGCTCGGACGATTGCAATTCTTGACGATTAAAATCTTGGCACACCGGGAGGGTGCCCAGTAACTAAAACATAAAAACATATTGTTAACAAACCAAGCAATATTTTCTATTAAAAAAAAACTTTCTAAAATGTATAATTGTATTTTATATAACTTAAAATGAATATCAAATTAAAAAATGTAAGCAATTACTATAAATCTATCGTCTAATTTAAAGCAGTACAATGAGAAGCAACGCATTACGGAGCTTGTTACAATATTAGTGATCTACTGAGTGAAAGAAAACAAAATTCCATTAAACTAAAATAAAATAGCAATACCGCTTACCTCAAAACAATAAAGTCACTAGGCCATAAATGAAGCGCATTATGATATCCCAAATCAAAATCAAACAATACTGTTTCACACCTGAACATTATTTAATTTTTGTTTTTCATTGAATGTTTAGTGTGAATATAATTACATACATACCTTTGATAAGTGTTTTGTACAAGTTATTTTTATTTTTAAAGTAGGCCTATTGATTTTAAAAAGTTGAAGTTATTTTTTTATATAGATTTGTTTATGAATTTAGAACGATTTCAAAACATACAATATTGTATTTGTTGAATGTGTTTTAACTCCTTAGGCTACTAACTTTAAAAGTTAAAGACACTATGTGTTTGATTTGTTCACTGTATTATTGATTCCCAAACTTGTTAAAGCTTAAAAGTTTTAAGCCTCTGTTATATCTCAAGGAAATGCACAATAGCAGGCGACGCAACAAAGCCTAAAAGTTTTAAATTAATGTAACCTATTATTTAAGTTGAAATCGTGTAAGTTCTTTATCGTTTTCCAAAGGAGTTACAATCAAGTGTTCAAGTAATTCACATTAAAGCAATGTATTTGAAAGCAGTTTATGTTTTTATTCAATTTTTTGCGGCTCTTGTTTTATTTCACTTTTCTAACAATGATTGTATTAGCAAAGTTAGTTCAGAAACAGCGCTTGTATTTCATCCGGAACGGATTTTAATTAAAAATTTCAAAAGCAGCGTATCATCACAATTGTTAGTAAATACAAAAGCTTTTTATTATTCGTATACTGAATGCTTTCAAAACAAAATATGTACAAATTGAGGTGTTGAAACAGTATTTTGTAACGCCTTTTTATCCCTGCAAAATGGCATGCTGAAAAAAGAAGAAATAAAGAAGAAGAAAAAAATTATTCCACTGGCTTAACCTTACATGTACTATCTGACTCACAATATTTGATCCTTTGCAAACTCAATTTTTACTTAATGTGTATGTAAAGAGGTATAACCTAGAATGTAGTACAAACTATATACTTTATCTATCTTCACATCTTTGAAAATGATGTGTCTAAAACTTTATCATAGCTATATAGGACTTTTATTAAAAATCTGTCAAGATATTTTTGTCATAGCTTATGTTTTTGTTTAGTAAATTATGTTTTTCTAATGGTGGAAAGTTTTATCTAAGTTAATTATTTATATGCCTACTTACTTTGTACATACTTGTACCTAGTAATAATAATTTAAACTTATTTCTTTTCTCTTCAAAACTTCGTCAGACTGGCTTCAATTTCTATGCCAATAAGGTTCAAAGAGTAAAATGCCTAATTTTTAACAAAGTTACAAAACCATTGTGCATCGAGAAACCACAATTAATTTAAACTATTAAAATGTCATATTGTTCACAGTTAAAATGTAGTAGTAAAATTATACACGCTTGCAGGGTAATTTTGTAAAAACTGAAAAATTCACCAAGTGATGGATATGTAGTGATAATCAATAATTAATTGTAGTAGGCCTACATAGCAATTTTATAAATTCTTGATTGAGGTTAAAATAAGGTACATGATACACAACAACATGTTACACAAAACTAAAGAGAAAGAAGAAAATAGACATAAGTTGTAATTAATATTAGCTACAGAACTTTCAAGTATTTACTAGTAATGCATATCATTTTATACATGAAGTAAATTTGAGTTAAAATTTGCAGCCCATGAAGTAATTATAAAGTTAGATTACATAGTTTGTATTTATCTTATTTAGTACAGTACTGATAAATGTATATCTGATCACATAATTCATTAAATTAATGTTTCAGAACTTTATATTGTCAACCAGAAAGCCATGAACTTATTGTATTCAATATTTAAAAAGAATAAGATATAAGTTGGTTTGCTATTCTTGCATTAACTTTATGTAATGACTTTAAACGTAATGTATAAATGAAACGAGAATTTTTTAAGCTTTTCTAAAAATAATTGTAATATAATAAATGATTACCTATCAGAGTTTAAAGTGACCCTAAAAATATAAAAAACACTGCCCTACTTTCAAAAATTAATTGTAGACACATGCAGTTTTCGATTTCACTTTGAATACATTTTGTAGTTCATTTCTAATGATTTTAATTTCATCGTTTATGCAATGTAATATATATGTTCATGCTGAAAATATCTCCAACTACACTGATGTTAGTATTAGTACTGCGTTCCTTCCGATTGTTTAATCGAACGGTGTACTACCTGAAGCGATTGTGCAATAAATCAAGCTGGCATGCGCACAAAACAATCAAACAGCGTGCTCTTCGACGAGACTTACTTTGGCCGCAGTCTCGCTGTGTGAAGAAATCAAGCCGTAAGCAACAGAATGACAAGATGACTACACATCAATCATATATACCTGTACACTGGATGAGGATCAGGGGTAAGAAATAAAGAAAGCATTTGTATTAATTAAAACCAATAAATCATGCATTTCTTATACTTGGTAGCATTAATACATAATACTGGGTATGATATTACACGCAAGCACTAGTATTGTGGTTGCTTATATTGTCCTATCATTCTTTCATTAAATTAAGCGTTTTAACGCCCTACCAAGCCTAAACACAATTAACTCTGCTAGGCAGATTATATAAATATACATATAAGACAATTAAACACTGTATACAACAGTGACAAAACGTTATTATATAGAATATATTAAATTGGTATTTTTACATCATATTGTAGCCTATATCTACAATGTTTCAAAATACACAAAATTTAATTTAAAACACTTTACTTCACATCACAAATATATAAAGTCTTTAAAAGTCTTGTTATTTATGTCGATTATATACACCATTTACTTTAACATACTTTCTGACTATTGTTTGACTACTAGTAACATTATTTTTCTTAATTTATTCGAACACTCGATTCTCATTCACACTCTTGACAAACAAAAAAACGGGAAACGATAAAAAAAATGGTGCACTGATGTGTTAAAAATTAAAAACAAAAATAAACAGTTTTAAATATTAAAAGCAGCCTAGGCATGCTACGGCATCGATTGGGAAGGCACTTAACCAGTGAATTTTGTTAGGTCCGTTCTTTTAGCGAGCCTCAACAAGCAAAGAAAGAAATCAAACAGGCACTCGATATAATAATAGCACAAAATGTAACAAGATAGCATTACGATTCAACACAAATTTTAAATAGAAAACAGATACGTAAATCAACAATACATTGCAACAATTTCTATATAGTGAAGAATAATCAATTATGCTAAGAAAGTTTTAAAAAAAGCTTCACCAACACCTAAAATATGCAGATATAATATCAAGTATGCTCTAAGTATAGATTTTTAATTTATAAAATTTACTTTACTATAAAATAAACACAAAATTGACTAAATTATTAAAAACTACATCGATAACAAATATTAATATTTAATAACATTTAAAAATTAACAAGTAAATTTGGTAGAGTGCAAAAACTAAAGCAATAATCACAGATGAATTTGGTAATTATAAATCTGTTTGATTTCAAACAATGCCAAATTAGGCTTAGCCAAGTTCCTTGTTAAATTGCATAAAAATAACAGCACAATTTCACCGAACCCCAAAAAGCAGAAGGGATAAATTAAGTAAGAAACAACAAGAGGCAACAGGGTATTAAATACAACAACCATGCTTAAAACCCTGATCAGCCCGTTATGTACACTTAAAGTGAGGGTGCAAGCAAGCGTCCACGGTCCTATTTTCCTAAAAGAACGAACCTACAAAGCTAAAAACTACATCACTTCCAAAATGCATTAATCTTGTCACAACAAATTAAAACTGTAATAACATAAAAAGATAACATTTTTGAAAGAAAATGTGAAACAAGTCAATAACGAACAAATAGTTTCACTAGCGATCTGATCTATAGGAACAACACTAGACACACAGAATCAATGACATATAGAATATTATTTAAAATCTACGGCACAGTTCAGGTTGTTTTCATCTTTTTGTAAGGCTGTAGGTCATCATCATTGTTGTTGTTGTTGACAGCAGCAGCGATAAGGTCGGATATTAGAGGAGGAGCGGTCGAGGATGGGACCGAGGAAGGTGCCATCGTTAAGGTCTGGGGCGGAGGTCGGAAAGCCGCTAAAGCTGCGAAATGGTGCGGTAGGAAAGCGGATGTGGAAGGCTGTTGTGGGACTGCTTGCTTGTTGAGGGGAACACCTGTGTACGCGGCCAACCCTGGAGTAGCGGGCGGGGGAGCCCTGTACTCACATGAGACTGGCACGAACGGCTGCAGTAACTGTTGATACGCTGTCGCACTTGGTTGGTAGACAGGAACACCAGATTTCTCTCCCGCTGCACGCTTGTATGGGACCATTCCCGGGAAGGCCTAGAAAAATCACAGTAATATTAGAAAATGTTGTTTGAATTTTAAACAATAAAATTAAAATAAATTAAATTATGTATGGAAATTAGAAAGAAAATGTTGTTTGATAAATGATCAAACTAATTGTGAAATAATTACTTTAAGTCATAATTAAGTGTAATATTAAATGTTAATTGATATTGTATGTAGTCTTTATAAATAAATATTTCATATTTTTATCATCTAAAATAATAAATAATTTTGCTTAATGTATACAACATTTATTCCATTTGATCACACCTTTCAATGAAACCACATAAAAATATATTAAGTATAATTTCATTCCTCTTCAACAGACACTTTTAACTTTTGAGGGCTTCAAAAAGAGTTTTATAAATGTGAAATTAGTTAACTTGTTAACAAAATTAAAAGCAAGTGTTGCATAAATATATTGATTCATAATTTATATTGTTAGCATTTTTACATTAATGACTTATTTGCTATTTATAAGGACCTTAACATATTTTTGCTTTCATTTTTTTTACAAAGAATATGTTTTAAAATGTAGGCTTTAAATTTCTACTTTTTCAACCTTTTTTACACCTAACTTTAAAAATGAAATAAGAAATATTGAGTGACACCTTATATTTACAATTTTGTTTTCTTATTATACATTTAAAAAATCTACTTTCCCAGTTTATAAAAATGTGTATTTTACAGAACTATAATTTTGAAATCACTAACTAAAAGTAAATTACTTCCAAACGCTCTAGATTTGTTTTTTTGAGAGGATTCCACTAACATTTTAATATCATTGAACAATTGTTTCGAATGTTCCAGACTCCTCAAACTACTACTTTTAAAAACTTCTGTGCACTGAACAGGTGAGTAAATTTAAATAAATTATAAAGTAACTAAACGTATGAAATAATTAGCTATTTTATACATTCCCTTCTTTTAAAAACATATTTTATTTTTATGTTGTGTACTGTGCAGACCCAAATATGGTATACTTATTAAAATTTTGATTTGCAGATAATCTGTGATCTTAAAAATAAATATTGAAAGTAAATATGTATTTTTGTAAGTAAAAATGTTTCCATCATAAATTTACTGAAACGAGTCATAATAAACCATTACTTACATTTCATTAAACCCTGTTTATGTTGTTTTCTTGTGCATGTGGTCATAAATAAACCATTTTACTTTCTCACTATACTATAGTATAGAGAAATTATAGTGATCGCAAAAAAAAATCGATGTGGAGATTTTTGTACAAATATCCGTTTTGGGACCCTCTGAGTCCAAAAAAGTGTTTTTTTTTACAAAATGTCTGTATGTATACAAAGCTAGAGAGAAAACTACTCGATCGATTTCAAACAAATTAGCACCAGACAAGTCATTTAGGCCTGTGTAGATGCACGAAAAAAGGTTTTGAAAAATTTTGAAAAACAACCCTCTTTTTGGCCAAAAAACCCCCAAAAAATCAGTTATTTTTTTTATAAAAAAACGGCTAACGATTTTGATAAAATTTGGCTTTTTTGTAGCCCTTAATGTACCCTACCATATGCAAAAAACAGCATCTTTCTCAAAATTCTGGTTTAGCTAATAATAATAACTGATTTTTGGGGGTTTTTTGGTCGAAAATGGGGTTGTTTTTCACAAATTTTCTAAAACATTTTTCTTGCATCTATGCAGGCCTAATTGACGTGTTGGATGCAAATTTGTTCGAAATCGATTGAATAGTTTTCTCTCTAGCTAATAATAATAATATTTATTAGGTAATCTACTTTAATATCACTTCTCCTACCCCTCCTACAATTATGAAGTCACAGTGAATCTGTTTAATAATTTAAATGTCTGTGAGAAATTATGTGCCAGTTCCTGGTACCGTTTATTTATAAGTAAAATAACATATAATAACAGATACCGGTATACTGAAGATAAGTGAATAGAATCTTTATAGACTACTCAAGAAAATACCAAATAATAATAATAAAGATAAATATGAATAAATATTGTAATAATATTCAAAGAGGTTAATTCACATTATAATATAAGTTGTATGTTTATTGTTGTATCTGCAAACTATACACATTTAATATTAATCTTGCTATTAAATGGGTTAACTACGTCGGTATGGTAACTAACTTCAAAACAAGCAAAAAACAACAAATAATTAAATTATGAACAAAGAATTTGTATTCTAAATATATATTTTTGGTCATAATCTGTTAGTAAGCTTGAAAGATATATATATTTTATCTTAATCATAATTTATTTTTTGGAAAATTTGTACATATTTTGAAAAATTATTAAATTTTTTTAACTACATATTTAAAACCGGCCTAAGTTGAGATTTGTATTGCAAAATAATTTAGATCAAATTATTAATGAAATTTATTCACATAAAAATACTAAGCTATTTAATTAAACAACCATTAAATTGTTATGTTTTAGGAGTTGCTATCTACATTTTGTGCTAATGAATGAAAGGTGACATAGATCTAAGAGCTGACATTAAAAATAATTCATTACACACACTTATATACCAGGTTGAAAATATATAATTACCTCTTGACTTTCATTTAATTAGATGTTATAAAATGATAGAAAGTATACAAATTTTAACTAAATGAGGTGTACATACTGCAAAAGCATTTAAAAAGGTACTAACAACGTATATGCTGACCAATTATTGTATTGCATAATATACGTAAACATTTGCTAGCAAAATTTAAAATATTAAGCTGGAAAACCCCCAAAAAATACTGCAAAGCAATAGGCTTACAAGTATAAGTTATTACTTTAGAAGTTATTTATTAAATATTAATAACACTCCATGCACACAACCGCTAAAACTATAGATGTTCTCTCTTTTTTAAATAATTTTTTTCAAGATAAAATATTGTTCAAATAGAAAACAAACTAATACTATATTTACTGATTCTATGATAAATCCCATAGCGGGAGTGATTATAGAAATCGTGTGCTGTAAAGGAGAGATTTTCCACTTACAAAATTTTCGTAGTAGAACGAACCGACAGATTTCATGTCCATCTGAAACAATGAGAAGGAATACGCGTGTAAGGAAAGAGAGAAACAATTTGGGCCATGCTATGGTTTGACAGTCACGTCTGAGCAGCAAAAAATTGCGTTTCAAATCTACAAGTGCGATATGAACAAGCGCAACGTAAATCCATCACCAAAAAACAGGAATAATAATGGTAAAAAGAGACAAAATACGCATTACGAAATGACTGTCAACGCATGGCATGAATCGGAAGTGTTTGATTAGAATGTTGTGGCAAGACCAGTGTGCAAGATTAGTCTTTGCGAAAGCGTTTGGCACAACATGCTAACAACCAAAATACTACTTGTTTAATGTTTGTTGTCAAACTATTTGATAAATACAGCTTTAAAGGTTAAGATAATAGTAAAAAATAAGCACGGTCACATGACGAAGCAAATCATAATATACAAAACTGTTAATCAAATATTATGGGTCTGGACAAGGGAAGAGAATTTAAAACGGAAATCGTTACCTGAAGTGTGCTTAAAGATATAACGACGACATTGACTGTCCTGTAGAAGTTTATTTATTCACTTTACTATTACTGATTTATAGAGCACAATAAAAACTGCAGACAAGTCTATCGTATGTTCGTGTTAAGCATCACTTTAGTTAACAAAGAAAACTCAAAAGAATACAAATTAGAAATATGTGACAGCGTAACTACTTTGATTTTTAAGCTGAAGAATTCAACCTGAGACCTAAAACAATCAATTTAGCGTTCATAATCAGCCAAACTACATACAGAAGAGAAAGATAGATAGAAGAGAGAGAAAGAAATAGAGAGTGGGTGTGCTAAGCCATGTGACCCTGCTTCATACGTTACCTAGAGTCAGTCAGCTTGTATTTTACTTTAAATTCTAAAATATGTTTTGATTAACTGTTAGTTTTCTTTTAAGGTATCTATTCTTTAAAGTTTTGTTTATTTTACAAAAATTGTAAATAAATTGTTAGTTTTATTGTTATTGTATTAAAAAAATTTTAATATTAATTTGTTAAGTAGCTGACATGAGAAAAACTAAATTGACTCATATTTAGACTAAATGGCACTACTGTACCCTGATCTAATGCATGGCAGCCAGGATTAGACTGTTTAAAGATTTTATAATGTTTTAATTTGTTGTTCTTAATTTACAAAATATAGTGGTATATTCACCTGATTTGGAAGCAATTAATTTTTTTATGAAAGTGTTGTGAAATGAAGATTGACAAAATTATTATTTTTAGTATGTTCTTTTGTTGAACTTAAAAAGCAAAAAATATAAAATGCCAAAGATACATGACAGATTTTTACTTAAATATGTAGAGGCTTATTGTTGTAAATAAGGGAGTATTTTCAACAGAAAATTAAAATTGATTGTTTAAAACAATAGTTTTAATGTACGGTATATTCAATTATTATATTATGACCAAAATTTTGTTGTTCATAGATTTTTGTTTAGTTGTAATTGGTGTGATTTAATGCATTTAAACTATAATTACAAAATATACTTTAGTTGTTCAATCCATTAATCTAGTTATGAACCTTTGGCAGTGTTTATGTCTAAAAATAAAATTAATTTGTTAAAATCCAAAACTGGCTGCCAGAATGCTAAAATCGTGCAAAGCAAGATGTACCAGTAGGAGGTCATCGCTAGGGTCTCGAGGTCGCTTCCTGGCCAGGTCGGGCGCAGCGGAGGGTGCTGCCAACCCCAGCCCAACACTCACACTCGGCTATTAGTAACAGCAGGGAAGCAGCAAGCCAGGGAAAACAAAAAAAAAGTAACAATCAAACAAAATATAATAAAGTAGTACCGGTGAAATCTGCGACAGCAGCGGCAGAGTGTAGTGACATGCCTGGAAGAGAAGAGGAAAAGCAACAGCATCCAACTGAAGCCAGCACCAACGACTAAGAACGACACAGTGTCATATCTTACCCCGTACGATATCTACGCAACACTACAGCGTACCAGTACTACTAAATACAGTTGGATGCTATTGAACTTTTGTTTTGAGTACCAATAAGACCGAATGTCGTGGATGTTTTTGAGCGTTGCAACATAATGCAACATTTTGTAAATGGTGGTAATGATTTGTGTATAATACATTTTCTGAGAGGCAAGGTATTTTCACTTTTACCACATCTGTGGAAAATAGATCCATGATTATACCAGTACAGTTATTTGCTGATGGCTTATGTCAATGAATGAGGGTGTTGCATAGTGCTAGATGTGTAAATGAAAACAAAATAGCCTACTAAAGGTGTGTGATTGTAAAAAACAACTTATCAAAAAATCAACAATAGTAAAATAAACTTTTTCAAATAATACACAAAAACCTCTAATAATTATACTTCAATTTTAATTTTGTAGGACATGTACAAAAATGGAGAAGTGTTCTATGCTTAGGGTGTTATAAAGAGTTACCAAATAAAATTCCTTCACTTATAGTGTATTATAATGTTGTAAAATCAAAATATGACACGGCATTTAACTCAAGTTAAATTTATAAAAATTTAAATAACAGAATTAATTGCAAAATTTTTTTAATTCTTCAGGGGTATAAAAATAATATAATTTATTTAAAACTGAAATAAATAAAGTTTAAAATAAATTTATAAGAGTTTTGATATCAGTCATATTCATGTTTCAAGAATAAATTACTTTAAAAAAATTGTGACTGAATAACGTCTGCAAAAATTACTCTCTTAAGTTTACAAGTACAATAAATACGTAGTTTAAGAATTTGTACAAAATTTTTATTACAAACCTTTTATTGACAAATATAAAAAACTATTGGTAATTGATAACAAAATTAAATTATTTAAATATAAAGTTACGAAAAGGATACAAAATAAATTTGACTGGTGTTTATTTAAAAGACTAACTTTATTTTTACTGACTAACCGAAAATGGATTTGCGAATTTATACTGTGAAAAAGAAATAACAAAAGGCTTTAAAACATCCACGGCACAAGGCATAACAATCTACTACAAAATCATGCATCTGGTTAAAACCAGCGACAATAAAAGCACCAGTCGCAAGCAGAACACATCAAAACATTAGTCTTTTGTTTTGCTGAAAATACAAGTTAAAGATATCATCAAAATATAATTTCCCTCTGCTAACAAGCCGTATGCTAGCTAGCTGCTTCTAATCATTTTAAATTTTAATTACAGCTATCCAGAAATTGTAATAAAGCTAGCTGCTTCTAATCACTTTGAATTTTAATTACAGCTACCCAGAAATTGTAAATAAATGATCTACTACTAAATTGCCACTATATTATATCAACTTTAAAAAGCACATTACAACCTGTATATAGTCTGTGTTGTGAGAACTATATACATTGTTAGAATTGAAAGATGTGTAATTTTACTTGGTTACTTTTGTTAGGTTATGAAAAAAAATGTGTAAATATGATCAAATGCAACGGTTAATAACATTACAACATGAGCTTGCTTACATTTGTATCCTTAAATTTAAAACCATCTAATTTGTTAAAATTGTATTAACTTTAAAACTAAAAAAATTGACAAAGTAAATCTGTAGGCTCACAACAACAAAATTGTAATTTATTTAAACATATTTTATTTATGAAGAAAATCAAGTTTAGTTTAAAAAGTATACAAAAGTACTTTTTCATCCAACCAATATTGTAATGAACAAAATCTAGAATTCAAAAGACTTCATTGTATGAAATAAAACGTGGCTTGTCAAATATATTAACACTTGATTGTTTTGTAATACATTCTTGAAAAAGAATAACAAATTTTGTATTTATAATAGAAAAGAATTTCAAGTACGGTACTGTAACCTTTTACATAATATCACTTTATTTAGGCTACATTAAATCATTTAAATGTGCAATGGCAATCAAAATTACATAAGTTTAGCAACAAAAGAGGCAAAAATTACATGTAATGAATTATCATTGTATAAATTAAAAAATGTACATAATGTAACAAGAAATTGAAAATAAATTCAGTATATTCATTTGAGTTGATGCAAATATTTTAATTAACGTAAGAATTTGCAGAAAACTTTTAACAATACATCATTTCAAAAATGTTCACTGAAAAAAATCATGAATTATTTCTGGGTAACTAATCAACTAGCGTAATTATATTCTAGACTATACTTGCCACTGATTTACGTTGACAACCATCCTGCGCATTATATTAGGCTTAGGGAAGGGATTTATGGGGAAAAGGGGACCGAGGAGCCAAGAGAGAGAAAGAGAATGGTGAGTGTGTGTGTGTGTGAGAGAGAGAGAGAACAGAGAAAATACTACGAGAACACAGATACATTTATCATTCTGAAAGACAAGAGACCCCTAGCCCCTGCTCTAGGAAATAGCTAAGACAGCAATAAATTACTGGTGATCTTTAAAAACAAAAATGTACCTTGAAACTTATGTCTTTAGGTTTATACTTGGACGATTCAATTCCTTAGTCTTTTCTTGTTCTACTTTACGATGGATATCTTTCTTACACAACACTTACTTATTGCATGCTATAGGCATACATAAACACTACAACTATGTACTAACTTCATGTATGTTGTAGGTAAATTGATTTGTCTACGGTTATTAAACTATCCATAACACTTAGCTAATAAATTTGTAAGTTCCAACATGCCTAAGACAATTTTTTTTAAATACCTAAAATGTTTGTGTTTAAAGTTGTTAAGAACAAGAACGAAAGTCAAAACTAACGGAACAATCATTTTTAGTTTGACATTTTAATACTTGTTAATTATGCGTTAATAATTGTTAGAAAATTATGCATTCTATTACTTTAGAAATTATCAAAATCTGGAATGTAAATTTAAACAAAAATAACGTAGAAAAATAAAATACAACGAATATGGAGCATAAATAGCCTTATTGAAGTAATTTAAATAGAATTGGATAGCAATTTATATTAAACAAATGTAATTGTATATAAATATGTGATAAAATTCTATTAATATTCTGAAAAGCTTTATTTTAAATCTTTAACAATAATTTTTTAAACAACAAATAAGTTGGTTTTCAAAGGTAGGCTGCTCATATTTTATTATTATTTATTGAAACATTTTCCATCATACAAAATACAATAAATGTCGTTGCAAGAACATGTGTCAACGCTGTGATGTAAGTAAACAAATTTACGGAATTTGTCTTTTATTAAATACTTATTCAACAAGTAATTCTCAGTAACAAAATTATCAAAGAAGACAAATTAAATATACTAAAAAGACAATTGTCAATGATTTTGTGGATTGAATCCCATAAATTGGGAAGCAAATGTACGAGAAAATAAATAAATCTCCCACCCACTGTCTCAATATTTGTAAAGCATGTTTTTACAGAGGTGATACGATATTGTTATATCCAAATTTAATTAATAGTAATAGTTCGTTGTGAATAGTATGACAACGATACAAAGCTAAACAATATTTTGATAACGAAGGCAATATTTGGATTTGCTTTATATTAATAATTTAACAAATCATATCTAGTAACATAAACCATTCATTAAAAATGTTTTCTAGAAACTACATTTCCCTCACGAATGAACTCATTTCAGATTTACAGTGGTTTCGGAAACAACTTCACTATTCATTTTCATAATAAACATACCTTGAATGCAATTATTTAATGATGCTCTAGTACCAACTATGTCACCAGCGTAGTCTTATGAATTTATTAGTCAAAGTGCTCCATAAATATTTTCCAATGAATAGCCACCACAAAACTAAGTTTAACTGAACACATTTTCAACTTTCGTTCAGCATGTAATTCCTACGTTTAATGTTCCGATTTCATTATAAGACAAAGTCAGCCTGTTGTTAGAAAATAAACACGATGCAGACAATTTGAAATTAACGTTCTGTGAATGTTTCTAGGTGGCGCGCTTAAATATCCAGATTGGATTAACGAAGTAATAAATTTAAAATTTGGCAAAAGTGAGGTGCTGAAACACAGAAAGAAAAACAGGAAAGTCTTATGAAATAGACGTCCAACATTGGCAGATGTTTAAAAATCTAAATGTAGAAGCGCTTTGTTTCTAAAATGGGTTCAGCATTCAAAAGCTAATACAAAATATAAAATTTTACTATTACTAAAATAGTCTTACAGCTTACTATAATATTTGGATTTTAAAGAATGAATTTTCTCTATAATCAACATTTTAAAATTATTTTGTATTTGTTTTAACAGTAGAAATAGTGATGAATTTTATTAAAAAAAACAGCACCAATTTGTTTTTAAGGATCAAGCAGGGCGGTCGTCCTGCCGCCAAGCTTAAAAAAAAAAAAACAAACGCCCAATAAGTTTAGTTCTATAATTTATTTAAACCCACATTTTACAAAAGATTGCCAGTATAAGTATCAATAAATTTGGACTAACTGTACATCTTCTATGGATACAATTCAAGGGACATTTTCATTTTGTAAGACACAAATTATGTTTATACATTTTTTTTATATATTATATACAGCTATATTATACATTTATACACAGCTAAATTATTTCCCCCACAATCATGAGCTTTAATAAATAAAACTCTAACTCATATTAATGAAGGGACAAGATTATTGGTTTATTTGATTGTATTTACATTTTAAAGCTAAAATTTAAAGAATTGATTCTGTAAAAAAGTTCAGTATATACTTTTTGTGTGATTTTCGCTTATTTTATATGTTGTATTTTTGGGCCTAAACAACATAGACAGGCCTTCTCGTTTCACTTGACATTAATTTGTTAAGCCTTGAAAATGGACATCTATAAAATGCGCGAAACATCAGCTGTACTCAACATGCAGACAATAGTGACGCAGTAGATCTCTGAAGACCAAGTACTAATAATAATGTTTCTGACCTTGGAAGTCTATCTTTCAAATCATAGGTAGGATAATCATTCAACAAGATTTTCTTTAACTATCATTTCTAATAAAATAACTTAAACAAATTAATGTAATATTTTTGTAACAATAGCGATAACATTCCATTGTGAAATTTGTTTTCATTTAATCAGACTTCTTCCCTCGGTTGTAGAAGTTTCATCGGGATCATTAGTAAAACAATGGCATTACCGAAATTACGATTTATAAACCGAGTTTGTTATTTTAACAGTAATTACAAAAAGGATGTATTGATTCAAGTATCATTGTAGCAGAATAATATGCAAATCTACTGTTTTGCCAAGTAGTTTAGGAAAAGATACAAAGTTTGCCCGGAGAGAAATATACTTCTCGAATCCAAACGCCTTCTAACTTTTAAACAAAGCAGCTTCGAATGTTTTTGTTTCAACTGAACAAAGTTTACTTTTGTATTTAGGGATCGTCATTTATTACATTTGAACTGAAACATTGATCTCGGAAGAACACGACTAATTTAAATACAAAATAGGAAATGCATGATAAGATTTTTAGTTGAACTTGTTAGAGCGGATATGAAAAGCCTTGGAAATGTAACCAAGCAGCAGCAGGAATTTTTTATGTAACCTATTTTTTCATTTTTTATTAAAACCTATTACTATGATCTATAGATCAAAGTTAGATCATATATCTATAGATGATTGATAGATTAATTTCTGTTCGAAGGATTGCAAATGTTTAGTTTTTGCTCAGTGAGATTATGGAATATTCTATTTAAATCACAACATATTTTAGAATAGCACACTGATGTTGAAAAATTGAAAAACATTTAATTTCGTAATTTAATCTTATAAATTTGCTGTAGAATAACCTCAAAACCTCTAAATTTATTTCTGTCCTGTGTAAAGAGATTTTTATTAATCAAATTTAGAAAAATTACAAATTGAATTCTGTTATTATATTGTACTCAAACTCAGTCGTAGAAGTTGACCGACTATATTTAGATTGAGGAAAATAAAGAGTTATTTTTAATTTATATGTTTACAAAAATAAAATCTAATAAAAAAGTAGGTATACATAATAATAATAATGTTGGAGAACTGTTGATGAACCATAAAACTTTGAGGTTTAGAGATTATGTAATATATGAACTGCTACAAAGTGTTGAGATTCCATTTTATGTACGTGAGTTTAGGCCACAATATTATTTTTGTAAGTAATCTGTGTAAGTAGGCTTTTTAAGTTCTTAGCTTTCTTCATTTGTAATTAGGGTTATTAAACATGGTATGAAAATCAGAGTACAGTAAAGCCCTGGATAACCGAACTCGAGTCAACCAAAGCCCAGGTTATCCGAAACGACTCCAAAAATCGGAAATCCAAAAATAATAAATAACTGTATGTACAATATTTAATTTATTTTTGTTATCAAAATTAGAACCTTTTTCTACAACTTAAACATCTATTAGAAATTAAGTACAGTAGCGTCTTAAAAAAAAATGTGCCAATGTCAAACTTTGATTTCAGCTTTTTAAGAACTCGAAAAATGTTAGAAGTCCCCCTTCCTTTGATGTCGGGACGTTTATTTTCTCCCTCCTCAGAATCAAACCATGAAATAAACAAACTACTGTATTGTACTGTATTTCTTGTCACACGTTTATTTAATGAGTCAACGCCGGCTGACATCCTCCTAATGAAAAGATGGCGCAATATCGCTGCTCAAAAGCATTTGGAGGAATGCAAGAAACAAACAAAAATTACTACATTTTTTGGTCAATGAAGAACAATATACAGTATATTCATGTACCGTAATCCTAAAAATGTAACTTAAATAAAGAACATAAGTATAGCCTACAAAGAAATGTTTTGAATTCATTTGACCTTCAAAACCTTTCAAAAGTGTAGTGTTAGATCTTCATGGCTGAGTTGAAAAAATTGTTATTCGAAACGGCTTCCCCTTTAGTTCGGTTAGCCGGAGTTTTTGGGTACAATTATTTGTATAAATTATTAAATCTAAAGACATCAAATGTAGGCTACTGAAAAAAAATCAACTACAGAATATTTAAATATGGAAAAACTATAAAATGAAACTACGATAAAATTGTTTAATTACTAGCAACCGTGGTAGCTTTTATTTTAAGTGACAAACATATTGTTTTTCAAATCAAAAGTTTAACAACAAACGTACTACTAAAGATATCACAAGTATAGTTTGTGTTTTAAAACTAAGGGCACAGAATAAAACAAGGAAATATGGTATTATTGCAGTCTGTTTACACAATATTCCTGACAAGAAATAGTCAAATGAATGTAATTAATGAAAGAATTTTTCTTTTAATAATTTAGATAGTAAGATGTGTCTGCAAAATGTGCCTCTGTTTTTATTAAGACCACTGATATTTGGGAAAAAATTACAAAAACATTAAGTTTGCCGATTTAGAAAAATAACAGGAAACTTTTCCTCGAGTGAAATGCAAAGGCAACATTTTTTTAAAGGGTTTACAAAAAATGTAAATAACAAATAATGTCAATAATTTTAATTCCAAATTCATTATCTCTGGCTCATTAAAAAAAGAACTTGTAAAGAGGTTTTGAAAAACAAAATTTGAATACTGATTGAGACAATAAAAGATCGTTTTTGTGAATAAAGTCAATTTTGTTTTGTTTTTTAGTATTACAATGGAGGAAAGTGGATAATTTTTCAAAAACAAAATCTTACGCTATCAAGTATTTTTAAATGAGCTGAGGTGGTAATTTGTTAAATTGTAACATTATTGTTAACACACTTAAACGTTTGTAAGGAGGAATCCTAAGGGTTAAGGGTGGCCGCTAACTAGTTCCTAGAGCAGAGTGAGATCAATAAGCAGGAGAAATAGAATATTGTGTTGATAGAGCTTAGGCTTGTCAGCAGGGACCTATCAGAGTGACCCCACAGACATGTGTGCAACATTACTGCAAAGTTAAGTTAAATTAGAAACACCGCAAGCTGTTATAAAGTGCACGGTCTCGATTGGACAATGACCGGCATGATATCACAGCTCGCTACGATCACTGCCTGACGTTTGGGGTCATTCTGAGTAGCAAGAAGAAATAAGTAAAGCATTTGTGGTGTCATTACTACTGCACCACTGTTGTATTAGCAAGAGTTGATGATTCTTTGGAGTACTGATCGTAACAAAACTTTCTACTAATAGCCTACTAAGAATTGTTAAAATTGCTTCAAATTATTATGAAAATTAACAAAATACAAAAGAAAGTTGACTGTACAAAAGCGAAGAATACTAAAAATATAATTTTTATGAAAAACTTCAGAAAAAAGACTTTACAAAAATTATTTCTACAATTTCAAATCAGTTTTCCAAAGAATCGTCTAAAAGGTCGGTGACTACTCCTACCGAATGTGCAGCCTTGATATGGGCTTGCAGGTGCAGAGGGGGGTGGAAATAGCGGCAAGGGTCGCGGGAGCATCTACCCTTGACGGCGTCCATGCACACGGTGACGGTACCATCAGGGGCTGTAGTTGCAGGGTCTGTAGGGTGAGCAAAGCGGCACTCGCTCCGTTTGCAAGCGCCGCGCTGGAACTCACGACACACCTACAGCAAGACCAAGCGAGCCACACCAACCCGCCACGTCATCAGCCATTTTAAATATACTCATGTGCACACTTACTAACTAAAACTATTCTACTTAAGCAAAACAATTTTCTTGGTGGTATATGCATATGAATATTTTACTACGTTAGTATATTAAAGCGATTTAAATAAATACTGAGACTTTGAAATATATTGATACTAGCATTGTGCAAGCAAATCAAATATTTAATCCAAACTGAAGTTATGTTATAATAAGTTCAAATCTGTTACGGTTATTTGAAAGTTTATTCTCTTTTCTACCATTAAAATACAATATAAAAAAGATGATTTTGTTAAACTTTCATTATACTGAGAAGTATGTCAATAATATACACATTATTTTATAACGTTATCTACTATACTGTTATTTGTATATACACTATTTTCATAATTAAGTACCATGTTCAAAGATGTACAATGAAGATGAAAAATTATTTCATGATAACAACATGATATTGAAAATAAAACTATGTACATAAAATGTCTACATTATTACTATAGTTTCTATCACTTTAAATTATTTTATTTTATTACGGTAACTCAAAAATTAAATGAATAGTGATAATCATGCTAAAAAATGTGTCAAAGTGTTAATATCAATGTTTTAAAATGTTAACTTGTTAAAATTGTAAGAATTCATGATAAAGTAATAATTACTTTTCATAATAAAATCTGGTTTATCTAGTCTAAAGTAATCTATATATTTAAATGAGGAAGTATTTTTCTAGATAAAAAAGATCCAATTAAAGTTTATTTTTGAGAATGTTTTAGTCTTTAGGAACCCTTTTTAGCGAATTTCCGTAGGAAAGATGAGGTATTGCTGTTGCTCTTATGGTAGAGACTTAGGTCGAGGTTTTGACCATCGATCATGATCCCCATCGTTTTTGGGGTGTTATTAAACATTATACATATATTTATATATATGTGTGTGTGTGCTCAAAAAGGCCGCATTTTACGTCCGATTTGGTTCAAATTTGGTACTCACGTTGGTTTTCTATGTCACTCGGACGAGTTTGTTAACCAAAAAAATTAAACAACCGGAAGAACATTTTTTTTACCGGAAATAACTTTTTTTTATTTTCCATACTAGAGTGAAACTTTTTTGGGATTTTATCTAAATAAATAAATACAGGGGATTATTCTGCACATTTATTTTTCTGTACGCGACATTATAGTACGTCTGTTTCTCAAAAAATCAATCAAAACGTAAAATACCATAAAAGTACCCGGTTCAAATCCCCGAAGGAAATTGTACCGTGGGGCCAGCTTCTGAACTGAAGCAAACTCGCGAAGCAGCCCTTAATCTTAGGCCGCAAGGTCGAGGTGCAAAATCACAAACTCCGCTATGAGCAGAACGAAGCAGCATGTGAACCGGGGCTGAATAAGGCTTATTATACTAATATATTTTGTACACGTAGGCAACTTTTCAACCAATTTAGCAAATAGTTGGTTGAAACCCTAAAACATATAAACTTAATTTTGTAAATTCGCTCGACTCACATCAGCGGTTCAGCTGCGTGATCAGATTATTTGTTTTTACCTAGCCACTAGATTGATGATTAAGATATCATAATGTATAGCTTACAATCCCCTTAGGATATCCTATTCCCATTCTGGGTCTATATCCTACTGATCTTGGAAACAACAAAATTAAACTCACAACAACAATAAATTATTCATCAGACATTCCCTTTAATGGTTTATTTTTGTTAAAACATGTCAAGAAAAATGTTCACAGAA
The DNA here is from genome assembly GCA_018207615.1 of Philaenus spumarius. Classification (NCBI taxonomy): domain Eukaryota; kingdom Metazoa; phylum Arthropoda; class Insecta; order Hemiptera; family Aphrophoridae; genus Philaenus; species Philaenus spumarius. The sequence goes on from JAGFPH010000811.1 coordinate 322,989, forward strand.
GAAAGAGAGATATCAAAACATGTAATAATAAAAGTTTCACTCAAAAAGTTTATACCTGCAGTTTTTTTATCAAAAATAGCATACTGCCTTAATACATTTTTACAACTCTAATCCTTTTATTAAAATTATCGAGTAGTAATTTCCAAACAAGTTTCATAATAGAATTAGATAAAATACACAGCACTATAATCTTATTATGAAGGGACGACTTTTGTAACATGTTTCTTATTTTCATAGTTTACCATAAATATCAACACATTTTTTTACATATTTTATATTTCTTACCAAAACACAAAAATTAATATAGAAAATTCAATTAACAGCTAAAATTATACACATTTTCTAGTTAGTGTGCACATGAGTTTTTAATAAAACTGACTTACGTTACACTGTTTAATATATGTCAAAATAAATAACTAATTTTAGGCCTATGTATATTTAAAAGTACATTTTTGATGGCTAATGACTTTGGCATGTTGGTAAGGAAAAACAAAGAGGGTAAAAGACAGTTGCACAAAGAATACTACAGGGGTAAGCAAGTAAACAGAGAGAGACAGAATATCAGTGCAGAATACAGAGGGAGTGAGAGAGTAGAGCCCTAGCACATGCTGGAATATTTCAGCCAAACAGCGCTAGAGTTTGTTTTGTAGTATTTTTTCATTTTTTTTCTTTCTCAGCTCATATGGTAGTTTTTATATACAAGGAAATAAAAAAACTCTTCTCGGGAAAATAAAATGATAAATACAAAGGATAAATTATTAAGGATAAAATAAGCCAAAAACAAAACAAATTAATTAAAATAATATATAAATTAATTAATAAAGTAACAGAACAAAATGAAGAATTGAACCTAGAGCTGTCCACAGGTGGTAATCATGCGCCTGAAAACTGTTGCAAAATAAATCAAACACCACAAACTAAATTAATGTTCAAAACTAAAAGTAACAAAAACATAATGAACAAGCAAATCTAACGGTAGTGGTAATAAAACAATAAAAGTTTTAGTTAATCTTAAGGAATCAGCAGAATCATTATTTAAACACATTATTTTCACATTTTTATTTCAACTGCAACTGGCAGGAAATAAAGTTATAAGAGTGTGACAGGTGATTTCAAAGTTGGTAGCACTGAAATTGAGGAGCATATTTCTACCAGCCATTAAAAGTTTATTTCTAGTCGAGCACTTATGTTTAGGCATCTAAATATTGACTGATTCAAAACAGTTACTATATAAATTTATCAGTACAAATAAAAACTAAAATTATTCTTCACTTATTGTTAGTTGGCTGCATTTTTAACTCTTGTTCTACTTTTACTTTGATACATTAACGCTCTTTAGTTATATTTAATATTCATTCGAAATCTACTTATTTCTGTCTTCAGTAAATGCACTATAAAATAAATCAAGCGGTAGTTTTTATAATAATTTAATTGAATGATTTGCTGTTAATCATAACATTTTTTTCAGAAATGTTTCATTAGTCTGAATTAATCAGAAATTTACAAATTTAAAACAAACATTAAACACATGAATCAAACTTAAAATAGAGTATTACCAAATTTAATGATTTATTCTCAAAGTATATTTATTACCTACAACCTAATTTTTGATTTTGCTGTTTCCTACAGAGCAGTTATAACTGCAGGGTGGGGTAAGGGGGCAGGGGCACAACATAAAAACACATGTCGGAACGGGACTTACCTCTAGCCTATCAGATCGAGGCATTTTCTGTTGAGTGACGACTGTCTGTTGGACCATACCTAGCTGACCAGTTGGGTCAGGACCCATTATGGCAGGCATTAGAGGTCCTGGAGAATAGTATGGACTGAACGTACTTCCAACCTGGGGCATCCCAGTGAGGTAAGGGGTCGTTGCCTGTCACAGAAATGCACAATTACAAATATATTCTTAGTAGTTTCCGTTAACAATCTTGGCATAAAATATTGAAAACAAATTAGCTGTTCAAAATTGTCAACTACAATTACATTCGGAGTAAAAATACTTCGTTTAAGCTACTTAATCGAAACTAGTGTCTGTAATTTACATTACAAAATTAAATACAATAATTCAATATAATATATGTCTAATACTAGAGTTCTATGTCTATTCAACTACAGCTATTGAGGGTGCATACAATTTTATCATTTGGATTGTTTGTCTTAAGTTAATAAAATTGCAGTTGAAATGTGATACATATTTTTATCTAGCCCTATAACATACTTCCGTACCTGTAATTAACATATTTGTATTGGTATAATAAAACCAATTTTAATATTTATTGATTCTGTACTAATTACAATGATCAAATACAAATGTTTTGCTCTCTACAAATTAACAATGTTAACCTTTTTTAACTTTATTATTGAGTTATTAAAATTAAAGTTAATCACTGTTTATAAGTTTGAAAAATTAAAAATAATTCCACAGCTACATGAAACTGTTTAGCAATCATTAATAAAACAGTTATTATATTTTAATTTCTGAATGAACGAAAATGAAATAATTCAAAGCAAAGTATAATTTATATTCATTAAAAACTGTCTTGAAAATGGGATTACCAAAATGGTCTTTTTTGTGATCACTAAAAATAAAAATTGAAATATGATTATCTACACAATATACTTTGAATAACAACGGGTATGAAACTACTAAGCGAAGGCATGTTAGTGGCATGCATATATTTGGGAATAAATTCAAGCATAAAGCATAATTATATTTATTGTCATGCATACATGAAATTTGTCTAGCATGCTCGTCTTGTATGACAGCATATTCCCAATAAACAATCTTCTTATAAGCTACATTAATTGTTAATACAGTTAGATTTAATTAAATATACACAAATAAGTTTAAACGTAATATGTAATGCAATAAAAATAAATAATATAACAGTATGTCAAATAAAACTGTGTACATAATATAAAAAGACAGTTGCTATAGAAGGACACAACATAAAATATATATATGATTAGTATTTATTGCTAATATATTATTATCTATGTAAATGAACATTTAGATTCAAATCTGACCGTGTTTATTATTCTATCAGACTAGTATTCTGATAAATTATGCCATAGTTAACAACCCTAACTGTCAAACAAGTCCAGTTTAGAAAAAACTTTTAATGTGTTTATTTATTTCAAGGATGGCCTTAATTTAAAATGTTATTTAACCCTTTGACGGCCAAAAGCAGATAAATAAGCTTACAAAAATAGTTCTGAGAACGGCCATGAGTCGAAATATTGGCTCAACAAATTCAACGCCAAAAGAACCAAGAGCCGATATATCGGCTTGTCTTTCAGAGATTACACACTTATGTTTTACTATTTTCATTAAAATTTGTCTGTAGTGAAAAATTAAATTGTTTGTTACTAGTGATCAAATCAAGATTAAGTTTTTTCATTTTCCTCTAAATTTGTTGTTTATTCGTGAAATCAAGTAGGCCTTGATTTGACAGCTGGGGGTTATAGAACCAATACTTACAGTACAGTTATTTGCGCATGTTGTGCATTGTTTACGTATTTGTACAAGTATTTATATGGTTCTATTTTTGTGTTTATAGTGTCTTAGTATTTTTTTGTAGGTTTTTATAGTTTAGTGTTTATTTTATTCAGTTAGTAATAAACGGCGTTGTGTTTCGCCAGTTAGTGACATTGTTCAGACAAGTTCAGGAAACAAATGTAAATTTTTCTGATGAAGTGAATGACCTATTTGTTTAAATATTCTCTTGAAATTTTCAGTACAGAATACACAAATGTATTAAAAATAAATAAATAAACTCTATAATATTTTTTATAGTTATTGACTCAAAAATAAAAAATAAAAATCATAAAAATTATTAATCCCTAAAAACAAAATCTGTTTAAAAAAGGTTTCCTTTATAATTATATGTATGAAAAAAGTAGAACTTTACTAGTATTTTTAGATTAGTTACAATTTTTTTTTATAACAATAATGAAACCATAAGGCAAAAACTGGTCATTTTCATCGTGGCTTTTTGCTGGCATACAAGTGCTGTTTAATCACTGACCTTTTTTAGGATCAAATGTTATTTTATGGTCTTGCCTTCAAAACATTATTGTAACACAAAGAATTAAGAAAACTTTTTGGATTTGAAGATAATGGATCAATAAAATACAACTTCTTTTGTACAGAATAATAATTTGAACAATTAACAAAAACATTGTATGGATAAAAAATGGAAACAGAAAGAAAGATTCTGTGAATGCTAAAATGTGTTTTAATCTGTTAAAACTTACGCCTAGCCTGAAACTCGTTTTCTTGATTTAGTTCTTTTAAGTATACATAAAATGTTAATAATCTTGTTGGCTTTATGTTTGAATCGCGGAAACTGGAAAACACTAAAAAAACCATGGCCAATAGTTGGTCTCAAATCTGTGTTTTTGTGTTTCGTTTATACATTACTGAAAATGTTACGTGTCCATTTTGGAATGGTAGGTATACAATTATAAGGGTCTAATGATATTTATAAATGATATACTGATAAGAAACAAAAGAACTGAAATTCCAAATGCAGACTAACATCCTAAATTAAAAACAATAACATTGAAATGTTTGAAAACATACAAGTAATAATACAGTAATTGTTACCAAGATTGTTAAACCAATTACGATGACAGCTTTCTCATTAATAAAACAATTATGCATTTCCAACTCAGGTTTGATGTCACTGTCTGACTCATAGGCTAGACCACCTTGTAAGAAGCTCATTGTTCAACCTACATAACATTGCTATGTCCAGTATTCATTTAAATTAGTGCTTTGTTTTGTATTCAATGCCAAAGTCATATTTCTTTAAAGTATCTCTAACCTAACCATGGAATTTGTAGACTCAATGTCAGAATATATAATAAACCCGATGTTATTAGCTCACACTTTATGAAACACTTTGTTTTCTTTGGACTTCCAGATAGGTTAAATTAGATTGGTTTTACCTATTGGACCTTTCATGCAGTAGTTTATTTGAAAATATTTCTAATGAACATTTTTTATGAATTACTTTTTATTTTTGTCTATTCAGCTATCAGTAAATTCATGCAGATTTGATAAAACTTTAAGTATATATTTTTCTGCAGTTTTGTAAACTAATTGTGAAGACTTTGTTTACTAGTAGCATTTAATACAATAGTTAACATTATGTTCTTTTTTCAAGAAGAGCAAGAGGTGGAAGTACATTAGCCGATATTAAAATTACTGTCAATAAAATCATTATTTAACCTAATAACTATCATATTGTGATTTTAATTAGCATATATTATTATATTTGAGATTCTCACACGACTAGATATTATATACTGTTATCGACTAAATAAAAATATTTGTCTCTTACTGCATTATAAACAGATGTTTTTAATAATACGCGTTTGCTATAAAGTGGCTCTTTATTGTAGTCATTCATTATTTGCTCCAAAAGTTAAACAAATTGGTTTACATCTTTATGGTACTACTAGGATCAAAAAGTATTATAAACAATGCATTGATCACTAGTACCGGTACCTAAAATGGACGTTTTTGGTACGAGATCGTGGTTTTATAAAAAAGCGATCAAACACCAAAAAGCACTTTAGGTACAAGTTATGAACGATACTTTTTTCATACTGCACAAGAATCACACAAACACTTAATTAATTAAATTGTATTATTAATATTTCTACATATTTTAA
>JAGFPH010000811.1:352960-366193 GCA_018207615.1 Philaenus spumarius
ACTTGTGTTAGATGTTCGATAAAAAGAAGTAGTCATATAATGTTTTAAAATGATGCAGTACGGACACAATTTCTAAGGAACATAATAAATGGTTTTCATTTTTACTCAAGACACTAACAACAACGTTTTGGAACTTTTTATTCTTGGTAATTTTCCTCAACTTAAAATTCAGGAGTTAAAGGCCTAAATAGTTATTTTTTCAAATGTTTAATGTATAGTAAAAATACGTTTATTGTTTTATCAAACAATTATTTACGTTATATTCGGAAATAGTGCTGTGTTAAAAAAAACACAATGTAATTTTTCAAATACATTAATAAAAGAGTCTGACCATCAAATAATGAATGCGAACAGCAAATCAAATGGAAAAACAAACAAAATTCCAGAGGCATCTTTTATCGGTAATTCGTAGATCTGCGGTACCATGGTAGGCCAGTCGGTAGAGGTAATTTTAGACCAAAAGTTCAAGTAATTTATAATACGGCTGACTTTTTTTTATAAGTACATTCAAGTATGTAGTTTAACATAAAAAATGTTTACCAGTCTATCGATTTCCCAAAGTCGAAATAAAAATCGATTATCATTTCTTTTTCGATTATCCTTAATATTTCAAGCTGGGATGAAGATAGAGAAAAATAAAAAATACCACCGTGTAGGGGAGGTATTTTCCAACAAAAAAGGTCATATGTTTTTATTTCATCCGAGCAATAGTTTGTCTGGAAAAAATTCGAAAATGCAGGTATGTATTTTGCAGCAGGGGAAATCACTAAAAGGGGACATCTTATTCATATATGAAGCGTTGGGTCATTCTAAATTGGCCGAATTTTAATATATCGAATTGAAACTTGACATAGGAGTTAAAATATATATTGCAAACATTTATTCTGAGTCTCAGCTTGTTATATTGAAAATGGCCTGATCTAGAGCCACTTGACTCATCAATGGGTTTCTCGATTTTAGGAGTACCGGACCCACGAATTAATTTTAATCGCCTCCAGTTTAGAGAATTTTCAAAATATCAACCTGAAAGTTTTTTTACATGTTAAATATATATATTCAAAGAAGTTCAAGGAGTATAAACCTTGTTCATTATTTACTTTTAAAAGCACAAGTAACTTAAAAAAGTATAATTTTAGACCTTTTTAGATTTTTCATCAAAACGCTTGAGTTGATCAGCTGTAGATTAGTCATTTTTGAAAATATAGTTTTTAAAATAAGTATAGCAAAAAACAATTGTATTTGTAACTTCTGTACCAATTTTTAAATCGATATAGTCAAAAATGTCGAAAATGGAGTCGTTGAATCCAAAAGTGTTATAGTTATAACGAGATAGGTAAAACAGAAGACTATTTTCAAGCGCCTCGTTTTTAAAAATAGCACGACAAAAATCGTTCATACTTACTAAGAATTTTATACTGGTGTACTCAACTTGTAAAACAAATTTGATGTTGATATTCTAAAAATTGACGAAACTGGAATAGACTGAAATTTGTTCGTGGGTCCGGTACTCCTAAAATCGATAATCGAAATCGACTCCTAGTTCGGGTCATTTTCAAGATAACAAGCTGAGACTCAGCATAAATATTTAAAATACATATTTTAACTCCTACGTCAAGTTTCAATTCGATATATTAAAATTCGGCCAATTTAGAATGAGCCAACGCTTCATATATGAATAAGATGTCCCCGTTTAGTGATTTCCCCTGCTGCAAAATACATACTTGCATTTTCGAATTTTTTCCAGACAAACCATTGCTCGGAGGAAATAAATACATATGACCTTTTTTATTGAAAAAATACCTCCCCTACACAGTGGTATTTTTTATTTTTCTCTATCTTCCTCGTGGCTCGAAATATTAAGGATAATCAAAAAAAATTGATAATCGATTTTTTTTTGACCTTGGGAAATCGATAGACTGGTAAACTTTTTTTATGTTAATGTACATACTTTAAGGTACTTATAAAAAAATCAGCTATATTGCAAATTACTGGTAGTTTTAACCTATACCGACTGGGCTATGTGGAACCACTAGCTTCATACAGAAGCCTGTTTCACGAGACTACATTTTTTGTTGCAAATCGTTAAACGGCCAATTGAACTGAAAATAACACGTGTCCATAAAGCAGAACCAAAACGTAATTAATGTTCAGCAGCCCGCAACATAAACTGATCGTCTGTATGACATTTATTTAGCGTTCTATTACGTTTGTAAAATTCATTATATTTTTACGGGATCGTGTAATTTTTTAAGCGTGTAAGCGTGGATTCAAGTGGATCTAATTTTGCCTACATTGAAAACACTATATTATGTTTAGTTTGTTTGTGAATTTGTTTCAACGGAAGTTTAAAATCGATAGAACTGCTGAAAATTGTACTTTAAATAAGAAATAATGTAAGCTGACTTGAACGCAAGTAGTAGGCCTATGTATCTCAAACGTCGTCTTCACTGATGCACGACGAGTTATGATTTGGTTATTGTAGCTCGTGCATTACTGAAGTTGGCAACATTGTCGAATGAGTTAATAACTAGTTAAACAAAAAACTGTGCATTTACTGTCTGTATAACATACGGCTTTAGGTTTGACGGTAAATTTAGGTCAAAACAATTAGGCTTATAAATGTTAAAAATAAGTTGCTTAGCTGAAGAAGAAAGATTCTGAGTATTGGTACAATTTGCTGATTATACAAGCTATTTCCAACAAAGGCTGATTTCATGTTTCGAAAGAATATACAAGTCTAATTTTTTTAAGATTAGGATTTTGTTCGGGAGTCGGCCTAAGTAACTGGTTTATATATAAATATCAGCTGATTCATAATACATATATATAACAGGATACAGATGGCGATTAAATCAGAAAATCAAGCAAAACATGATGTATACATCGTGGCCTCAAATGACAAAATGAAAACAAGATAGGTCTACCCCATTTCTTTTTAATCGCATTGCTTGTAGAGCGAATACAAACAATACCTCGAATTGAAAACATAAAGGTAAAACTTGACAATTAAATTAACGATGTCATTTATAATTTTACGACGTAGACAGTGTTTTAATTGTAGGCAATTACGAATAAAATAATTCGTAATAAAAACCATCCATAAAGGTCCGAAATAATGTTTATTGTGACGATTAAAGTGACTCGGTTTAATTTGATCGGATCATAATTCTTATTTACTCCTTCCATTTGGTACTCGCTTCAATATGGAAGGATGTTTAGGTGCCACAAAGAAATAAGCACCTACATAATAGATGTGATGGTTAAATGACACTGGAAATCATCATAAACAGTATCCACTGCGCATACACGCTACACTATATTTGCCGTAGAATTATTTTGTTGATCAAACTGGTTCACGTTTGTTGACAATACGCTAATGCAAGCTACAGTACATGATTTACGGCAAAATAACTGTTTTGATAAAATTATTCATAGTTTTGCCAATACGTGGCGCTAAAGTAAATACGATTGTCTCTAGCTAGTAAGATTGTTTAGCTACCACAAGATAGCAGCACTGAATAACGGAGAATATCTTCATGTTTCTTTTCTGAACGAGTTATTTATGCTGAATATAAAAACAATGGCATCGTTGTCTCGTTTTGGATATCGAAAATCTTTAAACTAAATAACCAGTAAACAAACGGAATCCGTTAAACAAACTTGTGGGTGTTCTATTCAGTTACAAGAACAGTCGAGGTTCTGCACTCAAATTTCAAGTAACTTTCATGTAAAAGTTGAAGATCATTCTGACGGATACATTTGAGTACTAGGTTATATTTTCAACGTGAACGAAATTTTACTTTGATTATCAAGCATGTGATCTTACAAAGTGTAACAAGACTTGTAGACTGAACAGCAGCCATACCGACTAAGCTTGTACTGCTCTCAGTTTGTTGTTGAAGATTTACCTATAAATGCAAACACACAGAAACTGTAGCTGATAAAAGATGGACTAGAAACACGAAGTGTGACGTACAATAACAACTCGAATGGAGCAAAAGGAAAAAATCAAAACAGTTCATTGCGTGTCAGAGAAAAGGATAGTAATTCTGGTGCACCAAGTCTACATACTGCTTCTTGCGATATGTTTTTTTGTAAGCTACACAAAATGAAACAAAGTATATAAATTCAACAACTAAATAAAACTGTACTTAAGTCATATGACAAAGTAAAACCAAAGAAACTGTAATGTACGTTAGGCCTGTAGTGACTCGAAACTACGGCACATGTTCCCAATTATCTTTAAAAAAATGTTATTCTCGCTAATTACAAACCAAGATTCAGCTGTGTATCCAAGTGAGAGGATCGCAAATAAACAGCAACAGTTTAAGGTTGCGTGAGTTTAGTCGCCATGGTAACGCCATTGATCCGGGCAACGCGTGACTCCACACCGCCACCTTTGACCAAACACAAATCCCAGGGAAACAAGGGGATACGGTCCCGAGGGATTTTGGTTTCCAGTCGCAGATGTTCTTCTTGGGCCCGGATAACGCGTGGTAGTTACGTTTCGTAATTAGACGTGGAAGCCCGGGATACAACGGTTGAAACCATCGACGACAGTTCGTTTTGTGGAAACGGCTCCCAAGTCAAATACGCTGTCAGTGTTTTGAAGACAACTGTAAGGTTAATTTTAACTTTAATTGGAAATGTAAAGCCAACGTATAGGTTATTTTCTCAATTAATCTCACTTCTTCAAATACACTTCCAATCGTAGCTTATTGAAATTAATATTATAGCAGTACGAAATATATTAGTAGAAGCGGAAAGATTATTTTCGCGAGTTTGAACCTTGACCTTGAGTCCTCGGATTATGGACTGCTTCGCTTCGCTCGCAGTTTACAAACAAAAGTCTCGGATCAGAAGCGTCCCCACGGTAAAATCCCTCCCCCTGTTGATTTGAACCGGGTGCTTTTATTATTATTACTAGCTGACCCGTACGGCGTTGCCCGTGGTGGTTGGTATTTTCAGTCTTTTTAACGTAATTGTATTCTTTTTAAGTGTTCAGTCAGTGAGTGGTATTTGGCTTTTATATATATAGATCTCAAATAATAAAAGCACTATGGTCATAATAATAAAAGATCTGAAATTATGATTTTAGTAACTTTGATCCCCCCAAACCCCCCTAAAATTTCGAATTTTTTGAAACCCTTTCTTAGCGAGCGCCTATGGCCCTAGAGGAAGCTACATACCAAATTTCATTTCAATCCGTTCGGTAGTTTTGAAGAAGTAATTTTTTAAAACTTTGATCCCCCCAAACCCCCCCTAAAATTTCGAATTTTTTCAAACCCATAGGGCCATAGGTGCTCACTAAGAAAGGGTTTGAAAAAAATCGAAATTTTAGGGGGGGGGTTTTGGGGGATCAAAGTTATTAAAAAATTACTTCTTCAAAACTACCAAATGGATTTGAATGAAATTTGGTATGTAGCTTCCGCTAGGGCCATAGGTGCTCACTAAGAAAGGGTATGAAAAATTAGAAATTTTAGGAGGGGTTTGGGGGTATCAAAGTTACTAAAATCATAATTTCAGATCTTTTATTATTATGACAATAGTGCTTTTATTATTTGAGATCTATATATATATAAGCCAAATACCACTCACTGACTGAACACTTAAAAAGAATACAATTACGTTAAAAAGACTGAAAATACCAACCACCACGGGCAACGCCGTACGGGTCAGCTAGTCCTTAAATAAATGGTTCACATAGTTGTTGAAGGTATTACAGCTGACGAACTAAATCATATGTTATATCTATATGCTAACGAATAACTAAGACAATATAACTTTGAGCATGCGCTATACTATTTTGTTAGTCACGGACGTACACTCGCTTTTATAGGACTTATTTGCGTTAGTTAGAAATCTGTACAACTAGTTGTATGATATTAATACACCAAAGCTATTAGTAACAAGAACAGTACGTGATGGGAAACATACGTAGAGTAGCCGGCCATAAAAGGTATAATTTAAATTACTGGCCAAACAAAATCCGTGCCAAAAGCTCTCGAACAAATCGAAACAAACAACACGGATTGGGTTTATTCCGATTGCGAATGTATCGACAAATGTTTACTCAGCTCTTTTTGAATAATTAAAACGTCACTCGGTTCCGTTCCCAGATGAAATTGTCGGTAGCGGAGGGAAGGAGGGGGGGGGGGGGGGCGATAAATAAATATTACCTCCGTACTGATAGCAGACAGACGCTCGGCAAGGACGGTATTAGACAGATGATCAAGAATTAAAAAATATGAGGGAGAGTAAATTATTTCGCAGGACTAAAGTTAATCCAATTGGCCGGCGAAGCGTTGTTTTTTATTGGAGTGTGTTCAATATGTTTGCAAAAAAAAGGATTGTTTGAAAAGGCATATTTTAATTGTTCCTACAAGCTAAAGAACGAACACTGCCTGATGAAGAACTATATAAACACCATGGTTACGCCAAGAAGATTTTTTCCCAAAGATTATATTTTTAAACTTTGCACTTTTCATGCGCATTAAGGAAATATTTTGTTAATACTTTTTTTTAAATTTGTATTTTTTTGTTTGACTGCTGTTTATTTCTTGATGTTTTTAGTTGTAAAGCAATTAAATGTAAAATATTTATGTATTTAAATTTTTTTTATTATTACAATGAAATAAATTATAGTGTTGGTTATTTTTTAATCCAATTTTAGTCTGCACATACGTATCCTAATTTACACATTTTTTAGGGGACACGTCATGAAGGCATTTGAGTTTGTACCAGGCCTCCATATAGTGATGTGCAAATAACACTGTAATGTAGCCTACTAGTTAAATATTTTAAAAAATATTCTAACAAATTAATTTCACGTTTTCCTAATGTCTGAAGTACTTTCGTCTACTAGATGTTTGCCAAAAACTCTTCAATTGCAGAAACTACAAAGTAATTTGTTAAAATTCCAAATCCGTTTTAGGCGGCAATCTGTATAAACCGATTGCCCCTTTGTTTATATAGTTTTTCTCAGCTTACCAAATTCTTTAAATTGAATTGCCACAAAGGGGTTAGGGTGGGTTCGTATTTAACAACTTTGAGTTGTTCTTCAAAACCCTTATTTCAGGAAAATTGACCACCATGGCAAATATTACTTCTAGAGATTTATAAGCGTTCCCTAAAATGTGTTTACAAATTGTAGTTGGAGGGGGGTGGGGACTTTTTGATCACATTATATACAGTTGGTTGGTTTAGTGCCGCCTAGTGCGAATTTCTTGAACTACACTCAGCATCAGGATGATTGACAATAAGGTTAAAACGATTTCTTAAGCCTAAAGCCGCAAAATAAAACAACTGCAAATGTTTTAGAAAAGATTTTTTTAAATGTATTCAAATCAAATCATCTAACATCAATTCATTCAATTTACATTTGCAATTTAATTGTGATTTAATCCAATCACTTACAGTTACAGCCGGTACTTAGACTTTCCTACACGATTCAAGCATAAAGGGTTCGTATTGAATACGTCCGGGCTTCGTCCGAACAGTGCCTGCGTTGTACTCTTATTGTAGAACTGGTTTCTTTCAAAACGCAATGAATAACGTGTTCTGTTCAGGCGTTGAAGGTTTCATCACGACTTGGCCCGAGCTTGTACTAATGGCGTCTAAGAGAACATCAATAACATTGTGACACGATTCGAGATGGGCGCTAGCTTGATTATAATCTGAATTGTGATCCGGGTCGTGAACTGCGTGACCGAAATTGTATTTTTGTGCTGGGCGTTGGCATAAACAGACGAAACAGTGACAAGATAGGCCCTACACAATAAACAAAAATCTAAATCATAGTAAGTACTATGTAAAAGGCTTGAAAATTAAAATATTTTATAGATTTTTTTATTAAATAATATCTTACAAGTCCATTTTTAAGCAAGACGAAATCCTATAAGGTTAAAAAAGTTACGCTGTCTCTAACCATTCGTTACCACTATGAAGATTATTTCATTAACTCCCAATAATGAAAGAGCAGCACAAAAACAACACTACACACTTTCACGGTCAAAGCCAAACTGAAGTTAGAAGAAAGGGAGGGTCTTTAGTTCTCTCGTAAACAAAGATATTTTAGTTTTTGCAACCCCATCGTAAAATTTACGAATTATTAGTGATCTATGTTTAAAACGTTAACGGGTGTGAACTAAGTAGAAGGCTTTCTTTATTAGCAAATTTTCATAGGAAAGAAGAGGTATTATTGCAGTGAATCTTTTGGTGAGACCTATAAGATCCGGGAGTAGTCGATCAAGCGAGGATGCGGAATACTACCCCCCGGAAAACTACCCCCCCAGGTGAAACGTGACGTCACGAAATCTGCCAACTAACCAATATGGAAGCCGTGTCCGCGACTGGAAAACTGCCCCCCCGATCTCTGACGTCAAAATGACGTAGGAACCTGCTTGGGGGGGTAGTTTTCCGGGGGGTAGTATTCCGTCGACCCGATCAAGCACCGGTCATGTTCCCCATGTCGTTCTGGAGTGTCATTAAAATTGTTATATATATGTTTTTGCACTCCAACGGCAGAATTTTAGGTCCGATTTTGTGCAAATTTGGTACACACGTTGGTTTTCTAAGTGGCTCGGGCAAGATCTTTAGGCAAAAAAATCCAACAACCGGAAGTAATAATTCTTTTAGATTTTTCGTTCTAGAGTGAAACTTTTTGAGGTTTCATGTAAAAACATAAATGTAGGAGATTATTCTGCACATTTTGTTTTTTACACGTCCTTATACCTCGTCTGGTTCCTCCAAAATAGTTCAAAACGTAAAATACAGTAAAAGTACTTGGTTCTTCCACTAGGGGGAATTTACCGTGGGGCAGATTCTGTTAGGAGGCCGACGGCCAGGATGAAAACTACGAGCGGTACGGAGCAGCACGTGAGCCGGGGTTGGATGCATTTAAACAAAAAATTTGAAGAAACTTTTTACTTTCTCACTATACTATAGTATAGAGAAAGTATAGTGATCGCAAAAAAAATCGATGTTGAGATTTTTGTGGAAATATCCGTTATGGGACCCCCTGAGTCCAAAAAAGTGGTTTTTACAAAATGTCTGTCTGTATGTCTGTATGTATGTCTGTATGTCTGTATGTCTGTATGTCTGTATGTATACAAAGCTAGAGAGAAAACTATTTGATCGATTTCAACCAAATTTGCACCAGACATGTCCAGTACGCCTGTATAGATGCACGAAAAAGGGTTTTGAACAATTTTGAAAAACAACCCCCTTTTTGGCCAAAAACCCCCAAAAAATCAGTTATTATTTTTTTATAAAAAAACGGCTCTAACGATTTTGATAAAATTTGGCTTATTTGTAGCCTTTAATGTGCCCTACCATATACAGAAACCCGTATCTTTCTAAAAATTCTCGTTTAGCTAATAATAATAATAATAACTGTTTTTGGGGGTTTTTTTGGCCATAAAGCGGGTTGTTTTAAAAAAATTTCAAAACCATTTTACGTGCATCTATGAAGACCTAATTGACGTGTTTGGTGCAAATTTGTTCGAAATCGATCGAATAGTTTTCTCTCTAGCTAATAATAATAATATTTATTAGTTATTCGCCTACTTTAATAAAAGTATACAAAGCTAGAGATAAAACTATTCGATCGATTTCAACCAAATTTGCACCAGACATGTCCAGTACGCCTTTATAGATGCACGAAAAAGTATTTTGAACAATTTTGAAAAACAACCCCCTTTTTGGCCAAAAAATCCCCCAAAAATCAGTTATTATTTTTTTTATTAAAAAACGGCTCTAACGAATTTGATAAAATTTGGCTTATTTGTAGCCTTTAATGTGCCCTACCTTATACAGAAACCCGCATCTTTCTAAAAATTCTCGTTTAGCTAATAATAATGATAGTAACTGTTTTTGGGGGTTTTTTGGACATAAAGCGGGTTGTTTTTAAAAAAAATTTCAAAACCATTTTACGTGCATCTATGAAGACCTAATTGACGTGTTTGGTGCAAATTTTTTCGAAATCGATCGAATAGTTTTCTCTCTAGATAATAATAATAATAATAATAATATTTATTAGTTTATCTCCAACTTTAATAAAAAAACTCTCCTACCCCACCCTACAAGTCACAGTGAATCTGTTTAGTAATTTAAATGTATTTGTGAGAAAGTATGTGCCAGTTCCTGGTACCGTTTATTTTGTAGATCTTTTAATTCCTTATCGGATGGTGTAACTATCAAAACAATCGGATAAAGGATAACAGGTAAGTTAAAGCAGCAAATATGCATAGGCCTACAATATTACTGTGTTGGTATAGGATGCCGGGTTGAACAAACCAATTGTTACACATAACTTACCTATTATCCTTCATCCGATTGTTTTGACAGTTACACCATCCGATAGGGAATCAAAAGGGCTACAACGATGTCTTGACATATTTGTTAAAATGTACGGTTTTTAAGTAATTTAGGTTTAAAATTTCCAAACAGCCGCCATTTTGAAACGCATGATTGGATATAATCGCATATCTACTTATATAAAGCTAGACGGTAACACTGATTCACTGACATTAATTATTAGGCACTTCCCGTAATCGTACCCCCCTCGACCTCATACTTGAATCAAAGCACAGACTATAGAATTACTAATTCTATAGTCTGTGATCAAAGCTCTCGACGAGAAACTTTTGGGGAAATTGCCAGAATATATCATTTTTAAATTTTGGAAGCACCATTTGGGCGGGAAAGATTTTTAGATTTTTTCAATTTCTTCATTTTTCCAATTTGAGCGCATTTAGTAAGAAAGCGGTAAGAGATAGCAAAAAATGTTAAATACTAAAGTTGTATAAAATTAAATTTCAAACTAGAAATTTTCCATCAGATTCAAGATCCAATCATCCATTTAGCCACTATTCATCCGAGAAGGGAGGCTCCGAACAAAGTCCTTAAAACTAGACGATTTCACCGATTCACTAACATTAATTATTAGGCACTTCCCGTAATCGCACCCCCGTCGACCTCATACTTGAATTAAAGCTCTCGACGAGGAACTTCTGGGGAAATTGCCGGAATTTAAAATTTTTTAATTTTGGAAGCACCTTTTGGGCGAGAAAGATTTTTTAGATTTTTTCAATTTCTTCAATTTCCCACTTTGAGCGCATTTAGTAAGAAAGCGGTAAGAGATAGCAAAAAATGTTAAATACAAAAGTTGTAGAAAATTAGATTTCAAAGGAGAGATTTTCCGTCAAATTCAAGATCCAATCATCCATTTAGCCGCTATTAACCCGAGAAGGAGCTCCGCCAAACAATCCTTCAAATTTCCCATGTTAACCTTATGGAGATAATGTTTAATGAGTTTGAGTCAGCTGCCAAATAAAACAGCTGATTTGTGCTCGGTCACCTATGTACAAACAAACCAAAGATTAACGAGATTCTTTAGCGAATTTTCCAACTGCGAGCGAAGCGAAGCAGCCATCTGAGGCCGAAGGCCGAGGCGGAGCCCCTAGTTTTTCTTAATATAGATCATTGTTAGATTAAACTTCAAGCCAAATTTGTAATCAGTCAAACCGTTCTCTAGAGTTATTTTGAAAAAAAAAAAAACAAAATGACAGATATCTGGAAAACGAAGCATTTCCGAACCTATGTTTATAGAAACTTTTTTCTTTATTTTCATTATTAGAGCACGTCCTGAAAGTTTCTCTGTTTCTCCGAGAGACATCCTGTATATGGTACACAGAGGCAGCCATTCAACGCCTTCGTGAGCAGACCAAATTTACCAAAAATTTGGTTTAAACTCTAAAACAAATAAACTTAATTTTGGAAATTCGCTCAACTCTCGTCAGCTGCGTGATCGAATTATTTACAATTTCTGCCGATTTGTAGGCATACTCTGTTTTTCTGAAAAGTCGAAACTTGTAGTATTTAATTAAACACGTAAATATATCAGAAACACATACGTCTAAAATCTAGATTGTTATCGTAATCATGATCGCAGTTTGATCTGAAATCAAAAAGCCACTGCGGTCATTTACTAACATATCCTATGTGTTGAGTAACCTATGCTTATTATAAATTTACAGTTTTCGAGGTTATGCAAGATCTTGTGTGACCGCGGCTATTATATTAGTTGTCCCATGTTAGCAGCAAGTTCTATTTACATCTAGACCGAATACTGTCACATGTAATTAAGAGATTATTTTTAGGTTAGTTTAGTTTAGCACTCGAGACAATTCTGGACAGATGACAGGGAAAATATTATTAATTACTTCAAGCCCGCATGTTACGGACGACATGTTTAAAACATCGCGTCGACACGTTTCATTACTATGGCGCTGTTTCGAATCTCTAAGAAAAACTAGAAAACTGGGAATCCGACAGACGCCCAGACGCTAACTTTATTTCTTACTGTGTTTTAAAAGTGATATCGACAACAAACCGGAGAAAATATCCGTCGTATAATTAGACTGCCCGAAACCTTTCAACCAAAACGTAAACAAACCCGCATTAACAGATAATAAAGTATAAAATCACCCCCCGTAAATAAAGGATGTTCCCCCTACTCTACGTCGTATCATAGCAACCGAGACCCGGCCCCCTCTACCTTACAATGCACAGTTAAATGGTGATAGAATGCCATGTTATTACACAATAAATTGTATACAATGGCGCTTTCCCAGAAGTTGAAACCATAATCCCGCGTCCCAGCTCTCGGAGGGTTTGCGTTTCGAGATGTTATTCTGGAAACGGCGTGCGTTATTATATTACCGATATTCACAGAGAACAATATATTCTAGAATATCATTAAAACAAGGATTTATAAAAGAAACGAAAATATTTTCAATTTCAGGTGGTTTTTGTGGTATACTTACATTAATTTTAATCAACTATTTACTTTATATTAAATCCCCTACACTCATCAACCCCGCCGACAAAACATGGCGAAGCTAATGCAAACAGATTATTGTATAGGCCTACTCTGATATTTTCACGGAAATTACCATTAGGCGATGACCTACATCGAAGACAAATTGGGCTATAGTGCAGTCATTGAAGCGAAAAATAGGGTCTTACCTCCGATTTTTTTTACTGTGAACCGATTTGCATGAAATTTTGGAATTAGGCTCATCTTACCCTCAACTTCAAAAGTGAATATGATCTAAACTCCGCACCCCCCACCCTGGGGGTGGTTGTCACCCCTTCTCGGTGGTGTAAATTTTTTTTTCAAAATAACCTCAGATATCGATAGAAGGCCTAATTTTAAGCAAAAAATCTTCT
>JAGFPH010000811.1:381193-397907 GCA_018207615.1 Philaenus spumarius
ATGTAAAAGAAAATCCACTACAAAACCTATTTCATATTTTAAAAATCAATATTAGCCTACAACAATGTACTTTAATAATGACATGAAATTTTCACTCTGCTGGAAAGTTTTTTGTTTGTTGGTCAGAGACAAAGTGTTCGCGAGAAAGTTTTAGATAAAGGTCCAAATTAAATATTTTATTTGAAACATTTTTTCGTTTGACTTACGGTTTGCTCGGTACGGATGTCTGGAGTTAGATTCCGGAGAAAACTTCCTGCCTGGGGGGAAGTAGGCCTACTTTGTGTCTGGCATTTACCTTAACCACACCACAGTATTATTATTCGAATACTCGAACAAGAGACAAGTAGTCTATGACTCTCATTCAAGTAGTTTTTATTTCAATAATTTTATTCGAATAATTATTCAATCATTTTTGTTTATTCGAAGTTTGTGGAACTGCCTTTACAATTACTCCCCGCTTCACCGCTAGCCCACCGAGCGCTAGCCGAGCCGAGGGCACGGTTAAACAAATCGTACTGTACACACGTTGATTGTATAAGTTCGTTAGCCGAAAAAATACAACCACGGAAGTAAAAATTTTTGAAAATTTTCATACTAGAATTAAACCTTTTTGGGGGTAAATAAATATAGGAGATTATTCTGCACATTTTGTTGTTTTACACGACCTAACATCCCGACTGGTTCACCCAATATCGATTGAAACGTAAAATACCAACAATGTACCGCGTACCGGCAGAGTTTGTCCACTGCGAGCGAAGCGAAGCAGTATATAATCCAAGGTGTAAACTCGCAAAGCAAAAATTTAATTTTGAAAATTCGTTTAACACACGTCAGCGGTTCAACTACGAATTATTTAACTGTTTGAATATTATCTAAAACATTACGTTAGGTGTATGTTGCATGTGCGCGTAATTATGCCAAGACTGTGTAGAGGGCGTTTTGCGTGAACTCCTTAACATATGTGCTCAAGCGAGCAAGGGTGCTGGGAACCGGTTATGGAGGGGGGACATGTTTATAACGTTTATTTATTTTTATTACGTCATTAATTCTATAGAAAGGGAGGTCTTGCTACTAGGATATAGCCTTTGTGCGACATAAATGCCAACTACTGGCTGCAGAAAACCGGCATACTTAAATATGAAATAATGTATTCCGTTCCGTCCTAGACTTGGAGATATGAAATGCATTTTTAAACATTATGGTGTGCGTTTGGATAAATTCTGTGTTATTGCTTTTACCATGAGGACAATTACTGCACTTGTTCATTTGTAGGATTCCATAATGGGTTTTGTCTGTCCATCCATGTGTCAATGTTAATATCAAAAGTACTTAACTTTGTCATTCTTTGATGTGGAATTTTAGAGCGTTGTGCCTTAACGTACTGCGTGATTCGTACGCCAACTCCCTCACACCGCGCGGCATGGATACGCGAGTTTTTCCGCCACGAGCGAAGCGAAGCAGTAAACAACCCAAAGCCGCAAGGTCGAGATGCAATATCTCATAGCGAAACAAAGCAGCACGCGTGATCCGGGGCAAATTCTATATACTAATATATTCAACATCTTCGTGAACAGACCGATTTCCCAAATAGTTGGTTGAAATACTAAATCATATAAATTTAATTTTAGAAATTCTCTCTACTTACGTCAGGGGTTCAGGTGCATGATTGAATTATTTATATATTTTACGGTTGTAGTTTATTAATGTGTTTCAGGACCTTCTAACATTTTCTATATTGAAGAGCCATTTTGAAATCGTTCCGATTACCTGATCACGTGCCAAACAATATTGATCTAAACAACACAAAAACAAAAAGATATAAACATATATTACCCACGATTCCATAACGCACGACAAAACATAAAAAATAATAAGGCGTCGTGATAGGCTATAAGATTTTATATTTGACGTCATTAGTAACATCGCTTTCTGATGACAGTCGCTCTAATGGGAGTAACAAGTATATACGGAAGAAGAAAATGGCGTCGCATATCAAGAACCCGACAACACAAAAGCAGAATATAATACTAGCTTATACATTGATGACTTTTCTTCTCGATCAACATGCGCAGCGTCGTCGTAGATAAAGAAGCCTTAATGTCATCTCATAAGTCGGCCAGATAAATGTGGTACGGTATCGGGAGGGTGGGTAACCTATAAACCATGTTGGGAACCGTCTTATCCAAGAGGGAAGTAAAAAAACATCCACTACATTCTTAAATGTTGTGTGAGAAGACTGGATATTGTTTTCTTGGATAGAAATTGTTTTTTTCAATATTCTATAAACTAGTATTTAAATACATCCGTAAGGGACTTTTTCTTCTTAAAAAGTTGTGAAACTTCTCATTAAATTGTTCTTTAATGATACGCCATGTGCTTTTATCTTCTCTTAATTAGAAAAAACCGACGCAAACTCTTTTTTATAAAATGTTTAATTTAGTAAACATGTATTATTTGACATGCATTGGGGGGCTCAAATAATAATGCACATATTATTTGAAGGTCACACGTAAACCACGTAAAGCCTTTTTAATAACTCAAAGTAATTTCCATGATTATTAATTTATGAATAGAATCCGAAACTCGAGATAACAAATACGCGTTCCAACGATCTCCCGGCTTGCGATTTAAGCCAGTTGTGGCGCTACTAGCCAGCCTACAAAAGTTATCTCGAGGCCGCTGTGTTCAAAGAAGGGAAACGGTAAGGGACGCTTAGCAGACGCTGATACTTCTGTTTTCTGTCCAGCATTGTCCGTCATTCCTACCGCTCCGCCATAAGGTCACTGACTGTACTCGGTCCAATTTTATTAAAATTACACTGTACACCCGGAGTTTTCTCGGATTAATCGCGCCGATGTTAAAACTTGTATGGAGTAAAGCAACATTAATTAACTTAAATATACTCAAAAGTGGAGAAAAATTTACAAAAAAGGGAAAAAAAGAAAAAACCTTTCACAGATCAAAGTTACCCGAAGGCAACACATCAAAAAACGTTTTATACAAATCTGAAATTTTTTTGGAGTTTTTAGTTACGTCCTAATAGGTAAACATGCAAACATATTTTATTTCTGGGGCGTGGTTCGTTATCTGCATGCTTGCGTCAATTTCCACGACGTTGACTTTTGAAGTTTACTTATTTTGTCGTGTTGTGAAAAAAAGAATGGCAGCGAATTTTTATGATGCGTAAAACCTTAATTTTTATGAAAATAAAACCTATTCCTAAACCAAAATACTAGGTTACCTTATTTACAGAAGGATGCGGGATCCGTAACTTAAGGCGAGAGTTCTCTTACCTGCACAGACAAAACAGAAAATTACAATGAAATATAAATAACTGTATAAAATAAGTCGTGTTAAAATGCACATGAAATATACAGATTCCAATATTTTACCTGCTTTATACTTTTGGGTAAACGTAAAAAAGAGTATAACTCGTATTTCACAGTAAACTTTAGATTTTACTAACATAAGGTTATTCACCATCTAGTTCAGTGGAATTTTCAGCAGATTTTTGTTGCGTTTTACAGAAATAAATAGAATTTATTTTTTATTTTATTGCACACACAAATGTTCAGTATCGCATTTTAATTTATAAAATACAATTAAGTTTTACTCTTTTTCAACCAACTATTTGGGAAATTGGTCTACTCACGAAGGCGCTGAATAACTGCCTCCTTGAACGAAATATATTAGTAGAATCTGTTTGCACCTCAGCCTCCATCTCGGCTCACACCTCGCGACCTCGGATTATGGAGGGCTACGCTTCGCTCGCAGCAGACAAACTCGCTTTTTGTGGTACATTTATGGTCTTTTACGTTTTGATCGATTTCGTGGGAACCAGACAGGCTAAGATCGTGTAAAAAAATTTGGAAAACGGTTGACCCTAAAGTTACCATCCATGTAACTTCCCGCTAAGTTTAATTACAACAAACACTATTTTTGGAAATTTTGAACTGCCATAACTATTGAATGAATCAACCGATTTTTATGCGATTTGCGGCAATCGATGCAGTTTTTTAAGTCCATTGAAAGAATCAACAACAAAAATTTTTCAGATGAAAAGTTTCTGAGAAATTGAGGAAAAACACTTTTTTTATTTTCTTTCGTTCACGATATCTCGCGAATGAATCAACCGATTTTTATGCGATTTGCGGCAATCGATGCAGTTTTTCGAGTCCATTGAATGTATCGACAACAAAATTTTTTCTGATGAAAAATTTCGGAGAAATTGAGAAAAAACACTTTTCTTATTTTCTTTCGTTCACGATATCTCACGAACGAATTAACCGATTTTGACCGGACTGGTAGCGATCGACGTCGCTTTTCAAGGTTAAAAGCTGATTAGATTTTGGAATTCATCGGTAAAGCCGTTTAAAAGTTATTCCAAAAAAACCTGATTTTAAAATTATTTATTTCTTAGTTTTTTCGAAATTTCTCAGAACTTACCGGTCCGAATTAGTTGAAATTTTCAGGAAATCTAAGTTTGATGGAACTCTTTAGAACGCCGTTTGGTAGGATACAATCGGTTAAGCCGTTCAAAAGTTATAAGCGGGTCACATACTTACATACACACACACATACATACAGACAGGGTGACACCCTCTCGGGAGTGGTCAGGGAAGATTCCTAGGACCTCAAAACGTCGAGATCTGATGAATACTCGATTTTCGAAAAACGGGGTGAAACCAATTTTCAATTTTCTTTTAGCGGGAAGTTAATATGCAGAATAATCTCCAATATTAATTTATTTAGTTAAAACCAAAAAAGTGTTATTCTAGTAAAAATATTATTGTTAATGACACCACAAAACCAACAAATCCATGATCGGTGCTCATTGACCACTCCAGACCTTAAGTCTCACCATAAGGTTCACTGCAATAGCTCATCTTTCCTACGGAAATTCGCTAATAATATGTTACTTAATTTGTAAGTGAACGACATATATTTAACACACTGCAATAAAGAAACAAACAATGAGTCCATTGTTGGATTAAATTAAGTAAACGTCTTCTACTCAATCCTTTCATTAAAATCTCCGACTCGTTTAGTACATATCCGTGCAATACAAAAATTGCATTACATCGACCCTCCTAGGTAATCAGAACGCTATTATTTCATACCCTGGTTGGGACGAATATACCGTGGATTTTGTGACTCCAATATCGGGAGTCAGTCGGCCGAAAAATGAGTAAATCCCATGTTGCTATTCACCCTATTTTCTGCTTCAACTAAATCATCCCTGCCGATATATAAGTCCCTGAAAACATTCGGGATGGCCGGGATGAATATTCGATGTAATAATGTACCCGTATTACAATAATAACGTAATACGGTCGGGTTAGAGCTAATGCATATGCAAATACTTAGGCTGGCATTTAGCGTCGGGAGTGAGATATGCAATTTTGTGGTTTGTGTGCGGTGTTCTGTGTGACTTTCAGTAGAGGAAATGTTGTATGTAATGTTCTAAAACTGTATTTACACAGGTACATAAAAATCTAAGGAATCTGCTCGTTAGCAGTATTTAGATAAATATATCAATACTCGAACTGGCATTCAAAGAGTACAAATTAAGTAAAAATAATTCAACAACGCAACTGAACCACTGACGTGGTTGAGCGAACTTGCAAAATTGAGTTTATATGTTTTAAGCTACGCGCCCACTGGGTCGGTACGGTCGTCACGGCCGTCACGGCATTTTTTAGAGGGGGTGCGCGCACTGGATCGGGCGTTCAGCCGTCCAGGCGTTCCGCACTGTCCTCCATCCGCCTTCCACCAAAACAGAAGTCAGTTTGGGAGAGGATCTGTTAAAAGATGGATGTGGAGGAGGAAATTGCGGTAGTGAGTGCGTTTTTGATAGAAGAAGAGGAGAATGTTAAAATAAGAAAAAGGAGGTTTTGGATTCATAACATTAACAGAAAAAGATTGATTTGTGGTGAATTTCACACTTTGTTCCCGGACCTTGTGGAAGACGACCTTAAGTTTTTTGAGTAGGTACTTCAGGATGACTCACGACAAGTTTGAAACACTATTACTGATGATGGAAGCAGAATTATATAGGGAAGAAACTAATTTTCGTCATCCAGTGAGAGCAGACTGCGTAGAACGCTGAAAATGCCGTACCGACCGTCCCGAAAGCCCGAAGTGTGCGCACTGGATCGGTCGGGCGGATCCGCCGTCACGGAAATGTCCTACAGTTCGTAGCTCCAGACTTTCTATCGGACATGCCGAAGGTGCGGAACGCCGTTGACGGCCGTGACGACGCAGTGGGCGCATGCTCATTTAATTCAATGTTTTGAACTTTTGAAAAATCCCGTACCGACCGTCCGTGACGACCCAGTGGGCGCGCAGCTTTAGGGTTTCAACCAACTTTTGGGGAACTGGTCTACTCACGAAGACTGTCTGTGTGAAATGTATTAGTAGAATTTGTTGGCACCTCAGGTCACGCGCTGCTTAGTTCCGCTCGCAGTTTTCGACCTTGCGGCCTCGGAATATGCACTGCTTCGCTTCGCCCGCAGCGGACAAACTCGCAGAGCGAGATAAAAAATAAGGGGTAGTTGTATGCTATTTTACGTTTTGATCGATTTTGGGGGAAACAGACGGGCTATAAGGTTGTGTAAAAAAAAAACATGAGCTTCCAACATGGAAGCAAAAAAACATTGGATTTTTTGAACGAATTCGTCCGAACGGCTTAGAGAAAACCAGCTTGTGTACCTAATTTGGATAAAATTGGACTTAAAATGCGTCCGTTTTAAAGTGCGAACACACATATATACCGGGTGTCCCACGAAGAGGTCCCTATTTTTGAATTGATATGACAGACATATAGAGCGCGCTACAGACTTGAAATTCTACAGTCGTGACTAACACATATTATGTAAAAGAAATACCCCTGAGTATCACTTAATTCTGACTGATCCAAACAAAATGGCGGAAAAACAAAAAACAAAAAAATCAGCAATCGTATTTTAAGGGTAAACCTACTTTTATTTAGAATAGGAACAGCTACATCTGTTTAGACTATTTTAAATATATCAGCTGACTGCGTGTATCCACAACAATGAACATATTTGATAATAAACATTGGCATTTGTTATTAAGTTGCATTGTAAAGTGTCTTATGTACCATGCCGTTTTCAACTGAGCAAAAAGTGAAATGTTGTTCCTGGGCTATTGCCTTTGAAAATGATTATGAAGCAATAAGGTGTTTTAGGGAAAGGTACCCAGGTGTAGTTCCACCGTCAAGGAAATCTATTCGTAAGTGGAAGACTATCCTACTAGAAACGGGGTCAATACAAAAAAAATACCATAGATCCTCCAACATAGAAAATGAAGAAATCGTATGTGGTGCTTTCATGAAATCTCCAAATACGCCTAATTCAGTACGAAAGGTGGAATCTGCTACAGGGATACCGAAGTCATCTGTCCAAAGGTATGCCAAAAAGAACAAAATCAAACATTATAAAACTCATTTAGTTCACGGACTGCTTGAAGATGATCCTGACAGACGATTGGAATTTTGTTCGAAAATAATTGAAAAGACAGATAGAAAATGGCATGAAGGAATCGTGTTTTCAGATGAAGCGACATTTTATCGAACAGGAACTGTAAACAGGCATAATTGTCATTACTATAACACAAAAAAACCACATATCTTACAAGAAGAGAAATTAAAATCAACAGGTATAACAGTTTGGGCTGCTGTTACCAAGGATGGTGTTTTGTCTTATGACATATCCCGAAAAACAATGACTGGAGAAAGGTATGCATCAGTTTTAAGCAATCACATAGTTCCTCATCTTTCTCAGCCTGAGATGAAAGACGTTTTTTTCCAACAGGATGGAGCTCCTCCGCATTATGCTAATGTGGCCAAAGCAGTTTTGGACCAAAATCTTCCTAACCGTTGGATAGGTCGTGGCAGCAGCTTCATGGACTGGCCCCCAAGGTCTCCAGACTTGACTGTTTGTGACTTTTTTCTGTGGGGCTTTTTGAAGGAGAAGGTTTATTGTCATAACATTGCGACAGACGATGAACTAATGAGGTTGGTCGAAGAGGAACTGTTGTTGATACCTCGAGAGTTGTTCAGCAAAGCGTATGACTGTTTTCTATTTCGTTGTCATAAGTGCATTGCGATCGATGGACATCAGTTTGAATAAGGTTTATGGATCAAATAGCTTTAATTTATTTATGAGTTACTTATATCTTTAATTCCCTAACGTTGTTTAGTGCTTAGTAACATCGTTAAAATTCAATAATTATGTTGTAACACTTAAGCAAATAAAACTATTTTAACGAAAAGGTACTATTTCTTTGATATCCCGCCATTTTGTCCTAATGTGTCAAAATTAACTGATACTCAGGTGTATTTCTTTTACATATGTGTATGTTAGGACTGTTGAGTTTCAGGTTTGTAGAGGTTTCGGTGCATCTAATATATTAATTCAAAAATAGGGACCTCTTCGTTGGACACCCGGTATATAATCCGAATACCACTCACTGACTCATCACGAAATCTCAAAAACCACCAAACGGATTGGAATGAAATTTGGTATGTGCAAAACCGGATCGGGCCAGCTAGTACTGAATGTATTTAACATTTTTAATGACACCCCAAAACGTATTCTGGGGACCATGATTGGTGCTCATTGACTACTCCCGACCTTAAGTCTCACTATGAGAGTCACTACAATAGCTCATCTTTCCCACGGAAATTCGCTAATAAACATCTTCTAAAAAGTTGAAATTTAAAGTTTTTAGATTTTACGAGGTGAACAATATGCTTTTAAAATTCCACACAGGTCGAAACTTTAATCAAATTATTCAATTAGTTGATTTTAATGTGAGTTTTTGTCTCGTAATAGCATTCATTGTACATTTTAAACGGTTTTGAAAGCATATAACTAACAAAATAACCACAACACAAAGGTCTACTGAAATGTACACGCTAGTAACGCTTAGGTGTTCGGGGATGGAGAGATATTTGCATGTTTGGGCGAGTAAATCGTTGCTATGGTAATAAGCGCTCGGCTGCGTAGTGGGAGAACGGATTACAAAATGAGAGGCAAACAGCTGATTGTGCGTTACAGTTTACTGAGGGTGACTAAGTAAACTTTGCACCCGTAATACACACAACGTTTTTCCTACAGCTGCATTTTAAATTAGTGTTTTAGTTGTTAAAAAGATCTGTTTCACTAAACAAAACGGGTTAACAGTACAATCTAGTTGACAAACGTTCTGTATATTCCAGATAGTATAGTAGTTCACATGTGTGCCACCAAGAGCAGCACGACTCTAAGCACAACAATCAAAACTTTCAAAACTTAGCCTACATCAGATGATTTACTTTGCACCCTAGGTTGAAAAGTATTTTTTTTATGCACGCAGTGCGGGAAAAGTAACACAAAGAGGTATAATTACTTGACGATGAACACATGTAGTTTAGTATTCGAACTGCTGTGAGTGTGCAAAACCACACTTTGTTAAATAGCTGTAGGAAAGTATAATTATCTAATGTGGTTAAATGTTTGACGTGTATACAGAACATAATGAATCGTGCGTGTAGGCTGTATACATTTTTGCTGTGGGTGATAATATTCTTAGATAAATAACTACACGATACAGTTAGGCTTATGTAAAAACCTTAGTTAAGTTATTAATCTTCAAAAGACGTTACCGTAGCGAAGCAGATACATAGCTAGCTTAGTATTACACATTTTAACATTTTGTAAGACATTGTTCTACAAGTAGTCCAAACATAATAGAATAACTCTAATTTAAAGGTTGGAAATACATTGCAATGCAAGTAATGCAAATATTGTTGTGGATTTATTGTATTTATTATAATAATTTAAAAAAAAGAGTTTAAAGGGTAATACAAATTGACATCAATAAAGTAGAATCTTAAAACAGAAAGACGTTGGAAACAAACAGTTTTATATCCAACAACTACCGATGCATACAAACGAAATAAGCGCAAGCGAAATAATACAAACGAATTCAATTAGAGGAACTGTCTTGCCGCATTTTAAGATTATAAAATAATCAAGAGTTATTGGTGCGTTAATGACCAAATAATACCTGTGGGAAACGAGCCACGCCCGTGTGCATGTTAGTGGGCGTTACCTCGTTCCGAGAGTGGTCTGGTTAGCCTCTATTTGTTTTCAATTGCGCTGGAGAGAAGGAATGATCCATTCAAGTATTACATTTAATTCGAAACCTCCTCGTTTAAAGTACTGGAAACAGTATTGTATCGATTGGGAATAAGGCGAGTTGATATATCTTCGTGGAATTAATAACATTCTTGAGGGTGTAACAGATTTCAGAAGGACTAAAAAGTTTAAGAGAAACTGACTAAATCAAGGAGGTCTTGGAAGTACACGAAAACAGATGTAAAGCTAAACAGACATATTTACTGTTCAATTCGACGTCGTTAGAAAATCTATAAAAACAAATGGAAGCAATAATCAATAATTAAAACATCGAAGTTTGCTAAACACATATTGCATGTTTAGTATTTTCGCAATTCTGAACAGCTTTAAAATAGAATTGGTTCGCGTCAGCGATTACAGTTATTTTATCCTGGTTATGTACCTTTATTTGTATGTTTACTAATACTTAGTCAACATTCCAAAAACAAATAAACACATTTAATTTAAATAATACGGACACGCAGCTAAACCGCTGACGTGAGTCGAGCGAATTTCCAAAATTAAGTTTAATGTTTTAAATTGTCAACCAACTATTTGGGAAATTGGTCTAACGAAGGCCAATAGCTGCGGAAATATATTTGTAGAATTTGTTTGCACCTAAGCCTCCAGGCCCACTCAAGTCTTGCTTCGTTCCGCTCGCATCTTGCGGCCTCGGATACCACACGTGGAGTTGGTATTCGTTATGATACATTTTGGTGAACCACACAGGCGTGTAAGGTCGTGTAAAAAAACACAAAATGTGCAGAATATCTCATATATTAATTTTGATATATAAATTCCCCAAAATGTTTAGTTCTAATACGAAAATCTCAAAATACTAGTACTTAGAAAACCAACGTGTGTAGGCTACCACATTTGGTCCGAATAGGACGTGAACTGCTCTCGTGTTTATACCGGGTGAATTTTAAATGTCCCCCCCCTTAATTTTTACGCATTTCTTAAGATATCGACTCCCAACCACCGCCGAACATCATTGATTAGTTTATACTTTCTTTTGATGAGCTTCACATTTTTGGCCGCCATCTTGGATCCGCCATATTGGAATGAACTTTTATTTTTTAAATGTAAAGGTAAGGTTGTGACCCATCATTTCAAACTATTTTTTTCCGTAGAACACGATGCCGCAATCGGTTTTTAATTATCTGCTTTTGTTCTCGAGATATTAACAATTTTGTAAAAAATTTAAATTTTCAAAAATTACTTGTTGTATTCAATTTTTTTTTAAATATCGACCCTTTATCATCAGATATCACAGTTTGGTAGTAGCTTATAGATTTTTATTAAGTTATAAATGTTTACTGCCATCTTCAGTTTCGCAGAGAAAAGTTGTTAATACACTGAAATCAAACAAATTTACTGAAGATGGCAGTACAAATTTATAACTTAATAAAAATCTATAAGCTACTGCCAAACTGTGATATCTGATGATAAAGGGTCGATATTTTGAAAAAAAATTAGTAAAACAAGGGATTTTTGAAAATTTAAATTTTTTACAAAATTGTTAATATCTCGAGAACGAAAGCAGATAATTAAAAACCGATTGCGGCATCGTGTTCTACGGAAAAAAATAGTTTGAAATGATGGGTCACAACCTTACTTTTTCATTTAAAAAATAAAAGTTCATTCCAATATGGCGGATCCAAGATGGCGGCCAAAAATGTGAACCTCATCAAAAGAAAGTATAAACTAATCAATGATGTTCGGCGGTGGTTGGGAGTCGATATCTTAAGAAATGCGGGAAAAATTAGGGGGGGACATTTAAAACTCACCCTGTATATACATATACATTTAATGACACCCCAAAACGTGTTCAGGGAACCATGATCGGTACTCATTGACCACTCCCGACCTTAGATCTCACAATAACAGTCACTTCAATAGCTCATCTTTCCTATAAAAATTCGCTAACAAGGATAGAAACATACAAATATTTTAAATTTTGTACTTAGTGATTTTACCTTCTTTTCTCTTTGAAATATTGCATTATCAAAGTACTAAACTACTATAAATTTATCGCCCTCTATCTGTTTCCTTTGTAATCTTAACATCTTCGTTTGTAAACTATTAGCCGAGTTAACTGTTCCCGTACGTAGAGAAGTTTACCAGGAAAACTATTTCCCAAGAACTAGCGGTAAACTTTTACCGACAGTTTGTTTATCGTAGACAAAAAAGGCCGTTGTCGCGGGAATTAATGTATCAGCTTTTCGTATTGCGTTAATTGTATAGAAGCTGGGAAATATGAATTAGCTTGTTTTGCCAGCCGCCCTTCTCCCTTCCTAACCTCACACTTGTATTTTCAAAATGATTAACATGGTAATTAGGCGTCTGCACAACATAACACCGCCTCCTCAATTATCTAAGGAAATTAGGCTTTCTCTAGACAGGGAATAGGCTAATTAGAGTTTCGTGGAGGCTGTGATATTGCCATATAAACTGCGGTAAACTAATTGAAGATCGGACAGCGAATTCCATACAGTTGTGTATAACTTTCAAATAATCTTTGGAATCCATGCTGTGGTTTGGATAAATTTGGATGTTCCGTGTGCTCGTAAAAATGATCACGGTTTATCAAGATCTATCGTAATATTCCGAAATTTGTGTTGTCCTTGTCCTTTTTTTCAGAGTGATCGTTTATCCTTTTTATTCTATAAGTCAGTATAAAGTGGCGAAATCAAAAACATTTTCAAGAAAAAAGTATCGTGGCAGAAGATGTGTTTTTATCAAAGCTCAGTAGTTTTTAAATATTTTTTAATTTATTACAAGTGATTATATACCATCTAATAATTTCCCTACATTATTACAAAAATTAGTGGTTTATAGTCCTACTAAAGAAAAAAAAACCTCCCGAAGTCGGCTGAAAAATGTCCTAGGGCAAAATTAATCTCCAGAAATAATTATCAATCGTATCATATTTAAAAAAATTATAATTCCAAAATATTTTTCATTGGAACTAAATTCAGCCCGGTAGATCTCCAGAAATAGATATCAAAATAGAGTTTTATCCTAAAACCAAATAATCTTAAAAGGTGTCCTTATAAATAAACCGATGAAATAAAACTGTCACTTCTTAATTTTTTTATAATAATTACATTTTATTTCATTTAAATTTCGGTTACTTAGATCTCCAGAAATAGGTTCTATAAATAGGATTTAGTCTAGATCCAAAAAACCTCAAAAAGTGTCCTTATAATTATAAGAATGAAATACAAATTACTTTTCATAATTTTTTAATAATAACAATAACATTCTCTTTTTATTTCAAATAAACGTAACTAAAATGGGCCCCATAAATCTTCAGAAATATGTAGTATAAGGGTTTTAATTTAGAACCAAAAAACCCCAAAAAGTAAATTTATAAGTATACCGATGACATATAAATTACTTTTTAACAGTTTGATAATAAAAACAACATTCCACTTAATTTAAAATAAACAGCACTAAAATTGGCCAGGTAGATCTCCAGAAATAGGTATAAGATCAATAGGATTTTTATCTAAAACCAAAAAACTCGAAAAGTGCCCTTATAAATGTACTGATAATATAAAAATGACTACCTGGGCGACCGAGCATCGCTCAGTATTTTCTTTTTATTGTTTTTTTTTTAGGAAAATGTAGGTCTATGTAAATACGAATCGCATACTGAATAAATATGAATATTTTTCGACCTTACGTACATATATATGAACTGTTTATTTAAATAATAAAATAATAATAATAAAAAAACATGAGTGTAATTAGTTTTAACATTTTTTAAGAATTTTTTGCAGATATAAAACCTAGCGCATTCGAATCCTGACATCCAAAATCCTCTATAGGTACATTTAGGTTATGTAACCTATCCAACGAATAGGCCATATATTAATATTATGTATTTGATATTGTTTATGTATTTTAGAAATAACAAATAATAATTATAATCATTAGATAATTTATATTACCTTTATAGAAATGCAAAGAATGCAGAAACTGGTGAAAAGGTTTTCAGAACGGTTAATAACAGCACAAAAATAATGTTTTAGTTACGTTTGGTGTTTGAATAAAGAAATGAGTTGAAAATTATACCACCTGATACATTGATAATGATTTATGTTTGTTAAATCTTATCTTATTAAAAAAGAAATTCTTGTATATTTTCTATTCGCCTATACTTAGTGACTTCAAAGGTCGTATATAAAAGAAGTTCAGAGTTTGAATTTTATGAAAATTTTTCCGAGTTTATGCGCATTTTTGCAGACATAAGACCTAGCGCATTCGATTCCTAACGTCAAAAATCCCAAATATGCAAATTTTCATAAAAATCATTAGAGCCGTTAGAGAGATCCCAGAAATAAATTTATAAATAAATATACCAGAACTGCACGTCTAATAAGATAAGATTTAATAATTTTTGGATATTTATGTCCACATTATTTGATGACAATTAAACTAATAAAAATGAGACTATGAAAATCGAACGCCAGCAACTAGCCGTGAACCTGACCTATTTCATACAACACGAAGTAATATACGTATTCTTATGCACACCAGTTTTTAAAATGCATGCGAATATGCCAAAGTACACTAAAAGTTCTTAAAATAAAACTAGATTTTCTAAATCCATTTGGGAAACGTTGACTGATGAAGAGGACGTTGGTTTTTTTTTTTTGTACAATACAATGAGAACTTGTGTTTATTTTATCATCGTGAGTTTGAAAAATAAAGAATGAAATTAAAAAATGTATATTACTTTATTTCTATTTTTCTTCTTCGTTTGATTTAATTAAGGCTTGGTAGACGCAGCCACCATCTTGAATTTCATAAGATCATGTACCATAAGATCAATGTCAAAAATTTACCAAGATTACTGGAGTAATAATGTCACAGTATTATTCTGAATATGTTATTTTATGACAGTCCGAATGTGGATAACACTTTGTGTTTTTAAATTTGTTAACTAAATTTGTTCTTAGACTTAACTCAAAATCAAAGTTTACATTTTTTTCTCATTCAATAATGCAAATATGAAAAATGTAAAAAGCTCATCACATTCGAAGTTTAATTACCTTTCAAATATAATGATTTCAATAATTTGAATAATTTATGACGAAAGCATTTGCTTTATTGAGAAAGCATGTACGCGCCAAATTTATGTCGTTTAGTCTGCACTCTGGTGGATATCACATCAACCAGTTGCTCGCGGAGGAATGCTAGAAAAATAAAATATCCGTTAATTTTGAATATGTGAAAGAAAACTGTTTAATAACATAATATACTCACATACATTGTCACGCATGCGTATTTCAGTATGTTTACAGTCAGGGTTACGTCTGTAACCCTCTGGTTTCCACTTTACGAAGCTGCCCTATATTTGCTAGCGGAAGAATGAAACGCACATAAACTCAATGCTAGCTCTGCCACTTTGTTAGCTGCGGTCAGAATTAGCTTTTCACTACTGCCCAGCCATAAAGCTGTAAGATGAATTTCAACAGCATATAAGTATTGTTGGTAGCCAAAACTGAATTCATACTAAGATTGATGCATTGTGTTAAGATTTGTAGGGATCCGGTTGGTTGCTGGATTTCTTCATTCGAGAGTAGTTAAGTGATTTGTGTTTAACTGTTTTACATCCCTAAATATTGTTTTCTTATATTTAAGTCTCCTGTTTATATATAAATGTAAAATTATTGTCATATCACAAAAACTATCAATGTTCTTACCAAAGCAATGGATTCGTTTAGACTTAGGCGATTTAATAGGTTCACTCTCAACTAACAAATTAGATCAGAGATTTCTCCAACTAAAGAGATTAGCAATTTAAACAGAAATCGTGGGCACGACTTCTTAAACACAATCCTCTTACAGAAACCTAATTTACTTTTCAATAAATTAGTCCGAAATAAACACTATGTCAACAAGTTATAAAGAGAAGGGAAGGGGCTAATTTATGGCTGGTGACACCCTAGCGTTCCATTAGGCAAATTAAACGTAGGCTGCTTCT
Organism: Philaenus spumarius; assembly: GCA_018207615.1. Lineage (NCBI taxonomy): Eukaryota > Metazoa > Arthropoda > Insecta > Hemiptera > Aphrophoridae > Philaenus > Philaenus spumarius. Next base: position 397,376 of record JAGFPH010000811.1, read on the forward strand.
GGCGTTGTAAATAACGTTTTGCGACTTCAACAAATTAATACATTAAAACAAACCGTTTCATTTTTGTGTGGTAATTGAATAACGGAAATTATCGCTGCGAAAGTCCTAACGCGGACGATATTTATTGAAATGTTATTTGCCTGGCCTTCCCGTTAAGTGTTAGCGTTAATAAAGGACGGAAAATTGATGTTCCGTTAATCCAAAGTTAGCGTGGTGTCACCAAACTGCAAAATTGTGTCGCGAAGCCAAAGCGAGATGTACACAAGATGGTTTATACGTAAATGTATACCTTTGATTTATATTATATAAATATTGTAGTTTTCATTAAAGATATAAATTGGAAATATGGCTGTCGGATACTGACAGTTATACGCCATAAAAAGGTTTATGGCATTGTTAACCTACATCGACATTCGATTTCTTATAAATTACTTTTAGTTTTTACTAGCCAATCTGTTATCAAACGTAATTAGCAGTATTTTCTTCTTTGTCCAGTGTAGTTTATAGTCTTTTACTGGCTATTAATGTTATA
>JAGFPH010000812.1:16107-26592 GCA_018207615.1 Philaenus spumarius
AGGTATTACCAAGTAAACTATTTTAACACAACTTACGGAACGAGGAATCGCAATATCCATTTCACAGGTATTGCCAAGTTAACTATTTTAACACAACTTCCGTAATGAGGAAGCACAACTCCCATTTCAGAACTATTACAAAGTAAACTATATACTCTGCTATATACAGATGTGTACTATAATATAATAGAGGGTGAAGCGTGACGGTAAAATCCGATTCACCGCCCGCAATTTTTAGACGAGGTGCGCCTATATAAGTTTACACTTCAAAAATATTATCACTACTACTAATTATCACCTGGAGTCTCCTCTAGTATAATTAATTATAAAAAGGAATTAGGATATAGAGAGTACAGAGAAGATAGGGAAATGTTTACACACCATTACCACAGTCGAAATGCACTCTATCGATTATACTCCTATATATTTCAATCAATTCTTTAATTAATTACGAACGTTTCAACGATACAGTTCAGTATTTATCTAACAAAAGTTAATCTAAAACCATCGCAATTCGAAACAAAGAAATACAATCCGGCGTCCGTGCACCGACTCAACGAGCAGCGATATTTCTGTCAGGAACATAATTGATTTCATAAAGAGCGAAACAGTGGGATAATAACAATTAGTTATCATTAGCCGTGGACACTGATTTATAAATGTATTGTTGCGGGATACGTGAAACCAAAGTGTAGGTCGTTAACCCGAGATTAAGCAATAAATTGTACGACATAGAGTCGGAGAAAGTCTTGACGGTCAGTCCGACCTTTGGACGGCAACGATTTGTTACCCTAGAGTGATCTATTTCATTAATCGGTCTGGCTTAATATACGCCGTTAGGCGAGTGTTGATTGGGAACTCTTCGATGGATGATGATGATGGAACTAATCGATTTCAAGAGGAGTCGACTTTAATTGGCAAATAACTGATTTCCGTGTCACAAATAAATATACTTGAATCACAGTTTAAACGCTGAAGCATTGACTGGAGACGATCTTTACTATTTGGTTAGGCAAACGACAATGTTGCTGACGCGAAGTTGGTAGGGATCTACTATTGGCGTAGGCTCATCAGCTTTTCATTAGTCTTAAGGGGGTATTCCACGCAGCATCTTGCTGAGCAGCATGCTGATATTAGCATGCGGCGCTGCAAGTTGCTCGTGTTAATAAGGTATAATGTCGTGTGCAAGCTGATATCAACATGCTGCGTTGCAAGTTCTCGTGTAATAGGGTATAATTTCGTGTGCAAGCTGATATCAGCATGCTGACAAACATCGGTGGTCCATTTAAAAAGAGGGGTATGACCTCGGGAAATGCCCCCCGGACCAGACCACACGTAATTTACGTTTTTATGGGTCGCTGAGTCCGAAAATCGGTGTCTCGGGGATTTAAAATCCCGGCGTCGCCCTAAAAGTGCAAAAACTACCCTTTTTAGGGGTTTTTTCGCAGCAACGTTTATGACACCTCCAAATAATGCTATGGAATGCACAAATTATGATTAACATTTAGAAATTTTAGTGCCCAATAGAAACCGTTTAAAAAATGCACCACAAGGGTTCACCGTAGGGGGCCGAACTACCCCTAATTTGAAGAAAAATTAGGAAATGACGGAAAATAAAATGTTTCCTCTACTTGTTGGTCTTGAGAATATCTGAAGGTGTTTTCAAAACCTTGGGGGTGCAAACTATCCATAAATTATTATGTTCAAGTTCAGGGAAAACAGATAAAATGATCTGAAATGAAAGCCCATTTTCTTTCTCTTTATTTCTGATGAACATCTTTGAAGAGCAATTTTCTTGGGTGAATTTTACGGTTTTAATGAACGGAGTTTTTTAAACGCAGAGTTGCATATTTAACCTAACCTAACCTAAAATATTAGATAAGCACGCAACGGTTCCTATTAGATAAGAATAACAGATAAATACACGAATATACTGGCTGTTTCAACTTGGTTCATAAATTATCTGTATATTTTGTATGTCTAAAAAATGTATGCAAACGAAGTGGGTCTACTAGTTATTATCTAATATAAACTAATTATTGATATGAGGGAATTCGGAGGGAAATATCCCGTAACTGTGTCAGGTAGAAAAGTTGGTGAGTTTGTATAGTGCCGACACCCCGGACTGTCCCTTATTTTTATACCTGTACCAATGAATACTTAAATGTTAAACATTTAAGTATTCATTGCCTGTACCTTGTTGGTCAGTTTGTATATTAGAAATGACAGAAAAAAAGTTGGGCAGTTTGTACGTAGCCTTTTTTGTAGCCCTTTTGATTCCCTATCGGGTGGTGTGACTGTCAAAGCAATCGGATGAATGATACTAGTTAACAGATAAAACAGCATATGTACATACAATATTGTTGTGCTTATTGTGTAGGTACAGAATGGCCGGGTTGATCAAACCAATTATTACACATAACTTAACTACTATCCTTCATCTGATTGTTTTGACAGCTACACCATCTGTTGGGGTATTAAAAGGGCTACGAAAATCGTGTCTTGACATTTCTTTTTAAAATGTACGGTTTTTGCGTAATTTAGCTTTGAAATTTTCAAACATCCCTCGTTTTGTTACGCATGATTGGATATAATCGAGTTAGATCTTTGTTGGGTCAAACTTCATGAAAAGTTTGAAGTCAATCAATCAACATCCAGGTATGAATTATATGTAAAAAAAACAAAATGGCGGAATCTGGAAAACGAAATGTTTTCGGACCTATGTTTTATATGAACTGTTTTTTTAATTTTTAGTTATAGAATGAGCTACCAGACATTGCCGCGTAGTTCTGAATCACCCTGTATACTGAATGTATACCAACGCGATCATGTACGAGCACACCAAAGTAATTTATTCGCACACTCATGTCCTTCGCTTATGTTCCTTATAACCTTCACTCACAACTTTATAAACATTGCTCCGAGATTCTGAACTGTAATTCAACTAGTTTAAGAGATAAGATTACAGCTAACATTTCGATTGAAAGACGTTGTTCACCACTCGTTTTTATGCTTAAGAAATGCACTTTTTAACGTATTTTAACACAGGGTGTGCATGCATTACACATTTTGCTCGAATAATTGGTACACATAATTTTACAAAATCGGTTCATTAGTTTAAAAGCTAGGAGGGAATCTGTAAACACTACATAGTAGGGTTGGAACGCATAATGCTCTGTTGGTCTTCCCCTTAATCGGTTTTAAATTACACGCCCCAACTTTTTTATTGTCAATTTGTTGAAACTGGTTTGAAATTATAATCAGTTTTTTACGAAAACTTTAACATGTTCGAGTGGACTGTTTCCTACCATTATTATCACTACCAGTAAGAAGCCCACGTGAAAAGTCACAGGCAGATTAATTAGAAATACATAATTAAAAATAATACAATTTAAAAACAACGGACTTAATCTAGTTCTACCTATGCTGACAGGGATTTTTAACTCGGTAAATGTGTTCAATTATAATTATTATAAAACGGTAGGCCTATTTATTAATTTTTAAAATTTAAATTAATTATTATATATCTGAATAAAGATAAACATATTAACTTTTAATTGAGTTATAACTTCATACAGATAGGCTAGATCAAATGATTTAGAAGTTATTAATATTAAAATGAAGAAATTAATAATCGAATATGTTTATATGTTATACGAAGGTGTACGAATTTTCCCGAAGTTAAACGAATGGGTATCTCTTCTATAAACTTGTATAAATGAATATCAACTACTATAAAAACGAATGTAAATCCGTACGTACGTGAGTAACATATAATATAAGAGCTGATTTCACCTGATTTCATCATCTGTAATAGTGTAGATTATAGTTTGGGGTTATGTTTGCAACTTCAAAGTTATAGTTTTTGTGTACCATTAGTTGATTTTTTTAAATATGATTTAAACAAATAATGTATGCTATAACATACGTTGTAATATTTGCTTTGAGGTTATAAACTGTATATAAACACATCCTTCTATCATAAATATATTTTTGTATACAAATTTAAAGAAGAGATACTTAAACTTCGCAAACATTCGTACATCTTCGTATACATATAAATATTTTCGGTTATTAATTTCTTCACTATAATATTAATAACTTCTAAATCGTTTAAACTATCAATATGAAATATATTAAAAAGCAATTAAAAGATAGTATTTTATATTTCTTTAAATATATAATAACGTATGTAAATAACAGTTTTTAACAAATAGGCCTACAGTTTTATTATCCTTATTATGGTACACATTTACCGAGTTAAAATCACCCGTCAGCATAATTAGATAGGCCTTAATGTTGTTTTTAGATAGTTTGTTTTTTAAATGGTGTTTTTCTGATGTGTACCTAATTAATCAGCCTGTGATTTTTCAAGGGGGTTTACTAGTATTTATAATAAAAGGTTGTACTCAAATTCATTTTATAACCTCAAAGCAAATCTTATAACTTATTATATAGCCTACCTGTACTTAGTTCTTCAACTCATATTTTAAGAAAATCAACTTCACAAGACTTATATTTACTGATGTTGTAAAAATAACCCCAAATTATAATCTACGCTAGGTTTTGTTAAGTATTACAGATGATGGGTGAAATCAGCTGTTTTATTATATTGTTACTCACGTACGTACAATAGATTTTATAGGAGTTGACTAATGTTTTCAAACAGTCGTTTCAAATACAATCACATGTCTATAAATAACAGCAACCGTTTTAATCAAAAACTCTAATATGAAACATTTAAAATTATTTATTTAAGAAAGGTCAAAACGCAACACAATATCCAATATTTGACTTGCCTCAGTTTGGTATCCAGTTTCATCTCTTCGTGAGTATTAAGTAACAGGTTTATATTAAGTAATTATTTTAAAGTAATACCATTATAATGTGCGTTTAGTAAAGATTAATTTAATTAGATTTATAATTACTGGAACAGCTGATCGGGTAAGTTAGAGCCAAGGAATTCCGCAGACTACTAAATCTTTAGGAAGCCTGTTATTATGAAGGTGTGAGGGGAAAGCCGAGCTTGTAATTATCCAACAGATTCTTGGGGAGGGGGGGGGGGACCTTCGTTTCGATGTTTTCTCATATCAAGACCCAAGGAACTCATTTCTGTTTGGGGGAAATTTTTATTATAAACGGAACAGACCTATGCACTGATGTAGAGTACAACATTACAGATCGCCTTGGAACATTAAACACAGTATTATAGCAGTCCAATTTTATAATTAATTATAAGTAATAATTTACGCCATATTAAAAATATTGAATCGGTTTCTTGACCTTCGTTCACCAACGCTGACTTAGTTCGTTTAACGTAGCATATACTTGAATTAGAGTAGTCACTCACTAAAAAAAAACGTGACCATCGTTTAGTGTATAATTTGTCACTATAATTACATAATTTACATCTGCCAATATACCTACAATATGGATATTTCATTCGGTCTTATACATTAATGAATTCGAAAGTTTTAAAAATAACCTTAGGGCTATTTCCCTGTAAAAAATTACCTTTGTTGTAACAATTTGCAAAAAAAACATCTCTTGAAAAACAATTTATCCGCTAAAGAACTCTAGAAATATGCTGTCTCAGAACAAACCAAAGTTAAATATGACATCATTCAAAAGTATAACTTGAAATGGAAATGATAGTGGTTGTTTAATTTGTTGCCCAATCCAATAGAAATCCAATTAATAAATCAAATTAAATCGAATTAATAATTGGGATTTATTAATACAACAGCTGTTGTTTTCATTTCTGTTTATTTACTTGTTGGCATAGCAACGACTTTTCTCATTGTTGGCTAATTCCTAACACAAGAATCTAGTTGGTGATTTTCTGTTTATTCCATCATGATTTTACCTTAAAAATCAAGCATGACATTTATTTTTAGTGTATAATTTGTTAAGCGTAATTTGGAAATTACCTATGATGTGGATATTTGATTCGGTCTCATATCTTCATATCTCGTACAGTAATGAACTTAAAAGTTTAAAAAATAATCTTATTACTATTTCCCTGTAAAATTTAAACTTTTGTTGTAACAATTTCCAAAAAAAAAATAAACCTTTCTTACAAAACAAAAACGTTAAAATTCATATGCTAAATAACTCTAGACATATGCTGTTTCAGAACAAACCAAAGTTAACTAAAAATAAACGGTACCAGGAACTGGCACATACTTTCTCACAAACACATTTAAATTACTCAACAGATTCACTGTGACTTGTAGGGTGGGGTAGGAGAGTTTTTTTTATTAAAGTTGGAGATTAACTAATAAATATTATTATTATTATCTAGAGAGAAAACTATTCGATCGATTTCGAAAAAATTTGCACCAAACACGTCAATTATGTCTTTGTAGATGCACGTAAAAAGGTTTTGAATTTTTTTTTTACACAACCCGCTTTATGGCCAAAAAACCCCCCAAAATCAGTTATTATTATTATTATTATTATTAGCTAAACGAGAATTTTTAGAAAGATGCGGGTTTTTGTATATGGTAGGGCACATTAAAGGCTACAAATAAGCCAAATTTTATCAAAATCGTTAGAGCCGTTTTTTTTTATAAAAATATAATAACTGATTTTTTGGGGTTTTTTTGACCAAGAAGGGGGTTGTTTTTCAAAACATTTTCAAATCCTTTTTTCGTGCATCTATACAGGCCTACTGGACATGTCTGGTGCAAATTTGGTTGAAATCGATCGAATAGTTTTCTCTCTAGCTTTGTATACTTTTATTAAAGTAGGCGATTAACTAATAAATATTATTATTATTATCTAGAGAGAAAACTATTCGATCGATTTCGAAAAAATTTACACCAAACACGTCAATTTGGTCTTTATAGATGCACGTAAAAAGGTTTTAAAAATTTTTGAAAAACAACCCCCTTTATGGCCAAAAAACCCCCAAAAATCAGTTATTATTATTATTATTAGCTAAACGAGAATTTTTAGAAAGATGCGGGTTTTTGTATATGGTAGGGCACATTAAAGGCTACAAATAAGCCAAATTTTATCAAAATCGTTAGAGCCGTTTTTTTATAAAAAATAATACCTGATTTTTTGGGGGGTTTTTGCCAAAAAGGGGGTTGTTTTTCAAAATTGTTCAAAACCCTTTTTCGTGCATCTATACAGGCGTATTGGACATGTCTGGTGCAAATTTGGTTGAAATCGATCGAATAGTTTTCTTTCTAGCTTTGTATACATACAGACATACATACATACAGACATACATACAGACATACATACAGACATACATACATACAGACATACAGACATACAGACAGACATTTTGTAAAAACCACTTTTTTGGACTCAGGGGGTCCCAAAACGGATATTTCCACAAAAATCTCAACATCGATTTTTTTTGCGATCACTATACTTTCTCTATATTATAGTATAGTGAGAAAGTAATATGGTGTCTTTCAAAAGTATTAACTTAAAATGATAGTTTTAGTTTTATTTGTTGCCCAATCCAATAGAAACCCAATTAATAAATCCAATTAATAATTGTTATTAGTATTCCAGCTGCTATTTTCATTGCTATTTACATACTTGTTGGCATAGCAACGAGTTTTCTCATTGTTGACTAATTCCTATCACAAGAACCTAGTTGGTGATTTTCCGAATATTCCAACACGATTAATTTACCTTAAAAATCAAGCATCACATTTATTCAGCGTTATTATAATTGTGGACGAATTTTATCTGTAGGGTTAAGGAAATTTCGAGCACGCTTCGGTTTAAGGGACTGACCTTGCAGGGCAGTTGCGTATTCAAAGTTAAGTAAACCTAAGTTAAGTAAGTTTGAAACTAACTGCTTGGTCAAAAATTTAAAGAAAAATCAAATAACTCGGTACTCCAAGATGTTTCAACAAAAAAAATCCATAAAACCTTATTACTCGGCAATCCGTCTCAAGCAACTAGAAATGCACCTCTTTGAAACAACATTAATATTTGAAATCAAGTAAGCCACCTAACTGTAAATCATTTAGACTGCATTTCTATTGTATCGGCAAGTTTAAAAACCTAATCGCTTTATGTGCTGAAATTATTCAACAATAAGAAAACTCGTTGCTTGCCAACAAATAAAAATTGTGATTAAAATAACTCGTAATGTTCTAAAAATATAAATTATATCGGCATAGAAAAAGAGTTTTCAAGAAGATTTAACAACAAATAACCACAATCTTTTAACTTATTTTTCAAAGAGCCTGTGGACCTATATTATTGACCGAGCGAAACAAGGTCTCCGTTTTAGCTTGACCGTTTGGCATATCGTCTGTGTATCTTTCTGTCTGTCTCACGATTACGGCCAAACGCCTTGACCGATTTTGATGATTTTTTGCATGAATGTTCCTTATTCCTAGGCCGAGCGATAAATATATATGAGATTTTTCCATTTTTCATTTTCAACCCCTTAAATTGAATAAAAATGGCGGTCGCACCGTTGCTCTCAGTGTAAGCTTTTTTCAAAAGCCAGTTTGTGGCTTAACCCTAAGTCGAATTGAAAAACTAAAACAATTTTGCTAGTAGCAAATTTAATTTTCTACAAAATTGTTTTCTCGATGTTTTTCCGTATCTCTAACTGTGAGCTCACAAAATGGCTGCAAACTTCAAATTTGTTAAAAATCGTCCAAGTTTTTGTATTTTAATCATGTTTTTATACGTTTATTCTTTAGATATCTTCATAAAACCTTATAATTTTATGGAGAGAGAGAGAGAGAGCGCTACGTGCTGTCTTGCTCTTTCCTGCCGCTGTCTTTCTGTCAGTGTGGCCGCTGTGACTGTGAGTGAGTTGTGGAGGGGGAGCCGAGATAAGGATCCCGATTGGCGTTGCGTCGCGTTTACTGTAGCCCTTTACCAACTACATTCTCCTATTCATCTTGTTTCTTTGTTGCACCTCACAGTATTTAGATTCGAACATGAATAAATTGCAAAATAATTTTCACTGGCTAAACCTTCTAACTTACTTCCTTACTCTCACACTATTTTTAACCAAAGCTCAAAACCACATTTGTTATTTAAACGATCGCGATCGTGGTCTACTGTTCACAGAACTACTACTTAGTGCAGGTTAGAATATATGTTTCATTGTTTTTTCCTGGATTGAGTTGCTATTGTACACATACAATTTATAATTTGTGGAACATAAGAAATTTTTCTTGTAAAAACATTTCTGCCTCTCTTCCAATATAAACAAGTTAATTAGGTCCTTTCAATAAGAAAATTTCAAGTTTACACACCAGGAGAAGCTACAATGAAATAAGACAGAGAGAATAATTACAGTAACATATTATTATACCTGCTTTTAAAATATCTACTAATGGATAGACTACAAGCATCCTTACTAAACTTAATAGAAAAGTAATTAAAAAATCAAATACTTCACTAAAATTCAAGAAACGATAAATTTGGATAAATAATATTATTTATTATTTTATATTGATGGTTTTTGTTTGTAAATTCATAATTTGAGCTCAAAGACGATAAAAAATAAGTTTGACTAGGTTACGTTTTGTAAGAATAAAGTATGTTTCTTAAACGCTATTTATTTAGAGTAGCATTATCAGCTGATTTGAAATCATTACGTTAAAACACGTTATAGAATAACTGTTTAGTCAAAATCAGATGAAATAAAGTACAACATAACAAAGTATGTGACGTTTTCGACGGTTACACAAATAGGAGATGAAGTTATAAACATTTTTTGTGATATATTTCTCAAAACTTATTAAACTAAGAGCTATTGGATCCATTGACAGGAGGTGTACTTCTCGCGAATGAGGAATCAATAAAAAAAATGTAAATGTCGTGTCTGATACAATTTAAAATACCTATGTGACGATAGTACAGGCGGAAGGTTTTTCCGTTTGCACTTTCTATCTACAATAAAAAATATGTTTTCAATTTCTCTTCAGATTTTGGGAACCGTAAAGGCGCCCTGGAAAATGTATCCACACGAGTTGGTAAAACGAAGGATCTACGAGGCTGTGACCCATGAACATACATATGTGACGATTGACCGCTGTTACTCATTAAAAGAGAAGAGTAATTTGTTAGCATTAAGAGAAGATCTTGTCCTACAGTACACCTAATTGTATCCGGAATAGAAGTATTCAATAATTTCTTTCAGAGATCATTTTTGTGATTAGCATACTTGACAGGCACAACTAATGTGCACATATATGTTTGATCATTTGTGATCAAGGCCATAGCCAGGGGGAGGGGGTCAGAACCCCTCCCCAAAATCCCGAAATGTAGTAGTAAAAATTAATACTAGGTTTAAAAAGTGCAAATTAAACTATAAAATAGACTACACAACAGAGGATCCAGCAACATATTTTACATCGTGCATTGCATGCTTACTAATATTTAGATTTGCTTGATTAAATTACAACGTATAATACACATGGATGCAGTAGGTTACAGCCTTACTCTCTTGTGAGCTTGATTTGATCTATTAAATAAGAAAACTAT
>JAGFPH010000812.1:49055-63892 GCA_018207615.1 Philaenus spumarius
CTCAATTTATGCCAGGCTGAAAGACAGGTTACAGCCGAGATACTACAAGAGTGTACTGCTCAAATAGTAATGCTCAATTCATATCAGACCACAATACATGTTAAAGGAGTGATGATACAAGTACGAGCAAAACCAATAGGCCATTCTCAATTTATGCTAGGCTACAAGACACACTAAATCCAAGATACAGGTAATCGTTCAATTTATGCTATGCTACAAGACAAATTAAAGCTGATATATAGCTACGAACAAAAACAGAAAGCTGGGCTTAATTTATGTCAGGCTTGAATATAGGCCTACACCAATGCTCTGATGTATACACGAGCATAGAAATGGAATTAGCTCAATTCAGGTCAGGCTACAAAACATATTAGGAACGAGAAAAATCAGTAGGCCTAGTTATTTTTCGCAATGCTGCAAAATTCTATCGCAGAAATACAGACTCGAAGAAAACAAGATGGCGATGTTAAATTCAACCCACCTTCAAAACAGGATTCAGCTGAGATATAGGTAAAGCAAAAACAGTAGTGGGAATTGTCCACGTTAAACAATGTTTACAAATTGTGTTTCGTTAATAAAAATTAATTAACATCAAATTAGCCAGCCCACTTTACTTATTTATAGGTTGATAACATCCCTGTTGGTGATTATTTTCTTAAATAGTTGTAAAATTGTATACAATTTAGAAGTTTGTATAAACTTAAAATTATTTGTTTAAATAATTAAACAAAGGTAATAATTAATTGTTTCTATATAATTTACTAGCAGGTACCCGTGGCTTCGCACACGGTCCAAAGTTTCGCCGCATAGTAATAAATGTTTATTGTTTTATTGGTTGTTTTTACATTTTCATCCCTTAGCAGCACGCTATAAAATGAAACTATGATTTACATAGTATATATGTATTGTAAGAAATAAATGTACCAATTTCCAGCTCTCTAGCTTAATGGGAAGTATAATAATTTGTATTGTTTTAGGGGTTGTTACATTTTCACCCCTTAGCAGTACACTAAAAAATACAAATATATACCTAAATAAATGTACAAATTTCCAACTCTATAGTCTTAATGGAAGTATAATAATAAATATGTATTGTTTTAGGGGTTGTTTCAACCATTAAATCTAAATGAATTCTAGCCATGAATTCTCAGTCCAGGTCGTGATCTATATGTGTGCCAAATTTCATTCAAATCCATCCAGTAATTTTTACGTGATTGAGTAACACACACTCAGACATACACCATTAGATTTTTATATAATAGTATAGAAGTATAGATTATAATAAATTGCCCCAAAAATATCCTAATGAATATAGGTAGGTGTATTTATTTGCTTGGAATAAACCCACTAAAGTAGGCATCATATTATGATTTAATAATGCTAAGTTTGAATTTCATAATATTCAAACACAGTACACACCTAAGTAATTTGTAGTTATAGTTTGATTACTGTAACCTGTGCATCACTGAGGATGGCAACATTGTCGTTGAAACGCGTTTATTTTACTGTGATATTTTGTGTTCAGGTTTTATTTGATCTAGTTACTTTCTCACTATATAGGCTCAATAGTTATTTATTACCTAAGTAATCTCTCAATACCTAAATGAAAAAAAAAAAAAATAGCACCAAAACACCCATACAATAAAACAAAGTTTTAAAACAACACAAAATTTCGCATTATTTCAGTGACATGCTTGCGAATTTAATTGTGCCAATGGACGTGGAATCCAAGATGGCGGCTGTGACTACAGAGTGCCTTAACTCTTTGGTTTTAGTACCTTAGTCTAGTTAATAAAGGTAGTCAGAACAGGTAGCCTCGGTGGTTTAGTTGTTTCTAATGTCCTTGAAGATGTGCAGAGGTCAAACCAGCTGCCTTATTTGCATGTACCTTATGAGGTTATTTAGGCACGTGTGAAATGGATACGGTTTATTGCTTCCTCATTCTCTTGAAAAGAGGAACGGTCTTATAAAAATAGTTAAACGTTTTCAATAATTATGGATATTTTAGGAATAGTTCAAAACCATTCAGTACGTGAATGTATAATTTACACTGTCAACGCCTATAAATAAATGTCTAAGTAAGTTACTACTACGATACTACGATATACATTGTGTTTCTTAAATAAAACACCAAACTTCTGGGGTGGGTTCCTTACATATAAATAAATAACAAACTTCCAATACACATGTGTCCTAAAATGCTTCGTTTTCCAGATATCTGCCATTTTTTTTTATTTTTACAAAATAATTCATATCTGGAAAAAAGGTTTGACTGATTCAGTTCAAAATTTGCGTGAAGCTTAACCTAATAATGATCTATCTCAAGGAAAATAAACGATTATAACCAATAATGCGTTTGAAAATGGCGGATGTTTGGAAATTTCAAACCCAAATTACTCAAAAACCGTACATTTTAACAAAAAATATTAAGACACCTTTATTGTAGCAATTTTGATTCGCTACTGGATGATGTAACTGTCAAAACAATTGGATGAAGGATAATACAGTAGTTAAGTTATGTGCAATAATTTTTTTGTCCAACCCGGCATCCTATACCAACACAGTAAACACAGCAAAATTGTATGTACCTTTCACTTAACTATTATCATTCACCTGATTGTTTTGACAGTTACACTTTCTGATAGGGGATCAAAAGGGCTACAAAAAATGTGTGTTGACACGTTTTTTTTAAATGTACGGTTTTTGAGTAATTTGGGTTTGACATTTCCAAACAGCCGCCATTTTAAAACCATTGGATATAATCGCTTATTTTTCTTGAGTTAGAGGTTAGGTTGAACTTCATGCCAACTTTGAACTCAATCAGTCAAAAATTTTGTAAACAAAACCAAAATGGCGGATATCTGAAAAACAAAGCGTTTTAGAGCACATGTTTATAGGAATTTTTTAATTATTTTTATGTAGGGAACCTACCTCAGAGGTATGGCGTCCTATTAAATAAACATAAAGTATATACAAGCCTATATTGCGTCCGGCCTTGCGATTTTTGTTTTGTTACAGCGTAATTTGGTATTTCCCACTCAGTGTGTCGGTGGATATTCAAAAGTATTTACAAAGTTACAGGAAAAGTTGTTTTAGTAAATGTTAGGACTGAGTGTTTTAAAAGGGAAACGGCTGTTATAAGTATCACTCGATTGATGCATGTCAGTGAAATTTCTCAGGTAAGGTTACAGGTTATCAGGTTGAAATCTCACATGGTTATTAAGCATGCTAATCCACATAATATAAATTCCAATAATCGAAACCCGAAATATGTTTTGCTATAAATTAGGGCGGGGAGGGGGGGTAAATTTATAATACCGACAAGTTAGGGTAATTTGAAATCTAGATATTTAAAAAAATACTGCACACAAACCCATTGTCCTCTATTTCCTAACGTATTCCTAAATATTTTTTGAGAACGATCATCTGTTTTGGGATTTCAGGATTTTTAAGGATCTGCTCCAGTAAACGGGAAAGTGACTGGCACCTCCAGCGCTTCAGCCTATAGCCGTATCAAAACAGTGCAATTTCTAGGAGCTGAGCGCTTTGACATTGCCCCATTTAAATAAAACCCATCTTTTGTAATTGAGTGTTGAAAAAAAAACTGAATATTTGCGATTCACTTTCAATTATACATTTTTTATTGTGTAAGGAAAAAAGTTCAAACTTGGTACTTAAAAAATGTACATTACGAGACAAATGAAAGGAATTAAAAAAAATGTGAAACACAAAACGGATGCGTGTTGTGACTATGGTTAAAATGAGACCTTGCAAACAATTTTATAATAAACAATAAACGAAATAAATAGTTTTAAATTTAACATTGCTCTTACGGGATAAAAATCGAAGATGGCCGCTACTACAGCAGACCATTAACGATTGTGAATACCCTACCCTTCGTAATTTTAAACCATCTGCACGTATTAACTCTAAACTTTCAGGAAGTTATATTGTGTAAATTCTGCACCTTTTAGTAGTACGGATGAATTTTAAGGGGGGGGGGAGATGTGAGCAACATTTTACTTTCTCACTATACTATAGTATAGAGAAAGTATAGTGATCGATCGCAAACAAAAATCAATGTTAAGATTTTTGTGGAAATGTCCGTTTTGGGACCCCCTGAGTCCAAAAAAGTGTTTTTTTACAAAGTGTCCGTCTGTATATATACAAAGCTAGAGAGAAAACTAGTCGATGGATTTCGAAAAAAATTGCACTAAACATGTCAATTAGGCCTGTATAGATGCACGAAAAAAGGTTTTGAAAAACAACCCCCTTTTTTGCAAAAAAAACCTAAAAAAATCAGTTATTATTTTTTATAAAAAAACGGCTCTAACGATTTTGTTAAAATTTTGCTTATTTGTAGCCCTTAATTTATCCTACCATATGCAAAAAACCGCATCTTTATAAAAATTCTCGTTTACTTGATGTTTTTCAAAACTTTTTCGTGCATTTATACAGGCTTAATTGACATGTTTGGTTATGTTATGCTTATTAACTCTAAACTTTCAGGAAGTTATATTGGGCAAATTCTGCACCTTTTAGTAGTATGGATGAATTTTAAGGGGGTGGGGAGATGCAAGCAAAAATTTTAAATAGAAACCCTTATCGTGTGATACCTCATTTAAAAGCCTTCGTTGAGACGAGGAAATTGGTCTAAAGTAGGCCTAAACCCCTCTCCGATGTTCCAATCCAAAATGGCGGAGCCAAGATGTTCAAATTTAAAATTTTTCTTCATACAATAGATGTGTATTCATTTTAAGTTACAGAAACATTGCACAAATGTTTTAGTCTACAATTATTGTGATAAAATTAACTCCCAAGAAGGTTGAAGATACTCCCAATGTGCGGAATGGCGTGCGAAGTATATATTTATGAAAATGGGGCCTACTCAATACCGAAATCCTAATTAAAACTAATTATGATTTAAATCATCAAAAATAATAAAACAAAGTAAATCTTTTATTTATTTAGATAAATATTTATTTTAATAAACAGATTTTAAAACTTAATAATTGTTAAAAAAAATGCAATGTTTGTCCTTAAAATGAATACACATCTTATATTATGTAGAACACAATACGTAGAAAAATTGGAAAATTCTGAACTTCTTGGCTCCGCCATTTTGGGGTTTGGTATCGGAGAGGGGTTTACTTTACACCAACTTTCTCGTCTCAACGAGGGCTTTAAATGAGGTATATCACACAATAAGGGTTACTATTTACAATTTTTGACTTGGACCCCCCCCCCTTAACCGAATAAGGGTAAAATTAATTCATACCCCTAAAAGGTGCAGCATTTGAACAATATAACTTCCTGAAAGTTTGGAGTGAATACGTGTGACTTGTTTGAAATCACGAAGGGGTTGCAGAACTTTAGCACCACTCTGTAAATACAGGTATTTAACTACTCTATAGAATATCTACAGAGGATCCAAATGTTTGTGAAATGTTTTTGAAAAATATGTGTTTTTTTTATTCGTTCAGTGTACCGTAATATTATGTTTAAGTGTCACCTCCAATCACTGCGAACTACTGCTACAGTTCGGTATATTGTAGTGTTGTTGACATTAATATAATTTTGACAAAACATTGAGGACGGCTGACACACGGAACGCTTGTTCTACTAGTTCGAGACTAGTTAATGGCGTTCGGTTTAGGCGATGGATCCTGCTCCCCCCCCACTTCTTTATTCTAACTTGAATAAAGTAAAGGCGTTTAAAAAAACATTTCTGCAGTTAAAGTAATTTACATGATATTTTTCTACTTGCTAATTATTTTCAATCTTTATTTTGCGAGTTTGTAATGCATTAATAAATTCCTGTATAACTTCTAATGTTTTGAATCTTGGACAAATAAGTTTATTTTCATTAATAGGCTTTAGTAGTTATTTAAAAAATTAATAAAACTACTGCATTTACCTGTTAATTGAAATGTGATTGAAAAATAATTTATTTAAGTTTAACGTTACTAACTATAATTCTGCAACTTGATAGAAATACAATTGCCTTAAAACTTGAACATGTCAATTGAAAATATTATATTAATTAAGGTTCATATGGTTTTCTAAAGTGACCTTATGTCTATTAATAATGAATAAAAGGCTTTAATTTTTTGTGTAACTCTTTAGCAACATGAAACCTGTTATTCTACAATCTTATTACACAACTATGGGAAGCCCCTGCGTGCTCCGCACGCCAACCCAGTTGGTAGGCCTACCTTCTTTACACATAATCATATTATGTTGTCTTAACAATAAAGGTGTAGGACTAATAATAACCCCACAGCTAAGATGGTAAATAATGTTAAATGTGCAAATGAAATTGTTTCGTACATTTTATAACAACAGTTATAATAAAGGTTAAAAGAACCAGCATGCTCAGGTCTACACTTTAAAACCCTAACCTAAAAGTTAGAAATACAAAAATAATTGGTTCAAAGGTTGAAATCAGCTGTTAATGAAAATGTTGGAGCAAACAGCTGTTTCATCTGTTATTTTTTCAATTGGTAATAAATGTAAATACATGTGTTGGTTCATCAGTCTCGGCCTAACCTAAGATTTTACCGACTAAATTTACAAGTATTGAAATAAAAAATCTTTTTATAAAAATGAATTATAGGATATGTTACTCAGGGATAGTGTAGCTTCTTATTAGTAAAACTATTATTTCAATCGGTTCAGTAGTTCCGGAGATTAACCCCCTACATACAAACAAACAAATTTTACCTCTTTATAATATTAGTATAGATGAAGTGGTCGTTAACGTAACAGTTCTCCAAAGTTTCTCAAGCACCTCGAAAGTAAGTAGCAATACGTTTTTATAAAACCAAAATGGCGGACTGAAAAACGCCATTTTGTTTTTTTTTATAAGTTTATTCGAGCTATAATTTTTTACCACAAATATTTAACTATTAAACTCTAGTTAATTACACATAGGCTGTTTCGTATTTGTTTTTAACATTTAAATACACTTTTTTAAAGCGCCGATTTTCAAATAGGAGACAAAAGTGTTTATAATAATAGATATAATCAAATATTTATAAAAATTACCAAGCTTTTTGTTTTTATTTACGATTTTGACAACAAACTTAAAATTCCTTGTACGAGTGTAAGATTAGGGGAAAAAACATCAATCCCAAAAACATCAGATGAGGTGACAGTGGTGGGGGGAGGGTTGATTGACAACTAGTTTTGAACTAATATGTAAAGATTTGGTTACTGGTATTTGATCATCTAACAAATATTGAATATGGATATTTAACATTGAACCTGTACGCCTCAATTTAAATTTAATACAAATCTAAAATTTTTAAATGTTAAAATAAAACTTAACTACATAAACAATAATTTAGAAAGTGTTAATTTAATGTCGAGGCTCAAAACTTTTTATTTTATTTAAAATTCAGTGATACATTTTTAAAACGAATGCTGATTTCTATTACTAAATGTAGTTCTTATATCGTTCCAAATCTTACTATCAAAGTTTTCTGATGAATTTCTTAAACGAAAAGTTGAATTTTTAGTTAAACGAACTAAAATTTGAACAGAAGTAACCAAAAGTAAAGTTTTTAATTGTATTATTTTGAAAGAACAATTCATTAAAAGAGCAAACGATAAAAGACAAATGGCAAAATGTATTAAATTATATAGTATACTATAAACGAAATCAAAACAAACTAAGTGCAACAATAATTTTTTTTGGTCAATTAAGTGTATAAAGAGTTCTAGAACTCTTGAAAATAAAATAATAAGAAACAAATTAAGAAGTCTGTTATAAGTAAAGACGATGCTATAACAGTAGTATGGGAGACCGCTAACAGAAGTCCAGAATAAAGTAAAAACTTTAAAAAAATATTTGAAATCTATTTCTTTATGATTAAGTTAAATTACTAGACGGAGCTTTAAATTCAATTAAACAACGTTAATTTTTGTAAAAGATAATTTAAATTTAGTAATACATTTCATGGAACAGTATGTGCATCTCTTTTACGTATGCGGGATTGGTTTGGTTTCATTGTACAAGAACATGCGAATTCTAAAACAAGAAACTTAAAAGTTTATTTTATTGTAATAAAAGTTTAAAAACTAAAAATGTTTTATAAAATACCCTAAAAACATGTTTTTATTTCAAAACTAACCTAAACTTGAATTGATTGTTGTGACCTACCAGGATGATCCGGTGATAGGCGCAATGAAAGTTAGGAAAAAGCAGAAGACAAATATAATGGTGTGCATCGTGAGGGTGGGGTCAGTGCCCCTCCCTATACGAAAACATCACACACACCCTGAGCACACACACACACCACTCTAGACTTCCTCACACAGACTGAGCCGGTGGCCGAGAAGTAGCGCAGCTCCCGTGCGCACGCTCCCCACCCCCCACCCACAAACTTTGTCCAACTTTATTTTATTGCATATTAATTGATTTTTAATAACTATTAATTTCAAGAACTCGACATATTTATTGCACCGGGTGTAATGTTAAGAGTCGATTATTGAAATATCATGGTGAATTAAAACCGGCTGAGAAGTGTCGGCCGATAAATAAGAAGAGGCAGTTTGTGAAATTGTTAATGAAAATAAATAAAATAAAATAATTGCACGTAGGAATACGCTTAGTTCAATTCTATAATCGTTGTGGTGTAATAACATGAGAAAGAAAAAGGTTTATGTATAAATTGTTTTAAAGGGTAGACCTAAATCCTGCTTTGTCTTAAATTTACGGAAATAATTGATTTATATTTAAATTTCGAGGAGCCAAGAAGGTAGCCGGGGGGGGGCCCTAAATCCCGAAATTTAGCAGTAAAAATTAATACTAGGTTTAAAAAGTACAACTTAAATTATAAAATATACACAACAGAGGATCGAACAGCATATTTTACATCATTGTGCATTGCATTCATAGGCTACTAATATTTAGGTTTGCTTGAATAATCTACAACATACAATACACAAAAACACATGGATGCAGTAGGTTACAGCCTTATTCTTTTGTGAGTTGTGAGCTTGATCTGATCTATTAAATAAGAAAACTATGAAGGTCCAACATAAATACTTTACTCTAACAAAACAAAATCATTCATCACCCTTAAATCCTATAATATTTTACATGGTTAACTATATCAAAATTTTAAAAATAAGCATGATAATTGGTGTTTAACACGTTCACTGCTACGCAAAGTTCGTATTTCTAAGCTAGGAGCCGACCTTTATTTTTTTATACTTATAGCCTAAATGAGTAGAAATTACTTTATTTTTTAACCTATCTACGTAATAACATTGTATTTGGATAACCTAATACATGATCTATTTATTATTATTCATGATCTATGGTAATAATCACTAATATTTTAAATCGGACGCACATGGGCTTAAAATTACCAATGCATTGTATATTGAAAATACTCCCAATACGGGGGTTGGCGGACGAAGCACACAATGCACTGTGTATTGAAAATACTCCCAATACGGGGGGTTGGCGTGCGAAGCACGAAATGCACCGTGCGTCGGCCGCTTCTCATAGTGTTCAGTGTCAAGCTCACATGTGCGTCCTTAGCAGTGAACGTGTTAAAAGGGTTTAAATTTAAATCCCCGGTCCTGACCTGACCCCCCCCCTCGAAAAGTTTTCCTGGCTACGCCCTTGCAAGGAGCTTATAGTCGATCACAAGAGTAAAATCATATGACGAACGTAATAATTGATGACTGAATATTAAATTTATTCAATCACTTGAATTTGTATTTACAAAAAGGCTCAAATTAAGACAAAAAAACGTTAAAATAATAACAATATAGGCCTAAGCAAACAATGTATTGCAGTTTTTATTGACAAACATCGTGCAAATTTAAACACAAGATTAGAACGTATTTAGTTTTAAAATATTTTAACTAACATTTTAATAACGGCTCAATATTGATTTAAATAAATTGCATGAATTCGGATTTAGAAAAAATCTAAAACTAACCAAATGATTTAAAATAATAATTCGACCACGCAGATGAACCGCTGACGTGAGTTGAGCGAATTTCCAAAATTAAGTTTACATGTTTTAGGGTTTCAACGAACTATTTGGGAAATTGATCTACTCATGAAGGCGCTGAATAGCTGCCTTTGTGTATGAAGTGATTAGTAGAATGTGTTTGCACCTAAGCCTACACCTTCGACTCACGCACTCCTTCGTTCCACTAGCTTCGGCCTTGCGGCCTAGGGTTATGGACTGCTTCGGTTTGCTCGCAGAGTACAAAATCGGCATTTGGGCCTCGGATAGTACGATAATTTGAACCGGGTAGTTTTATTTTATTTTACGTTTTGATCGATTTTGGGGGAACCAAGCGAGCTATGAGGTCGTGTAAAAAAAAACAAAATGTGCAGAATAATATCCAACATTAATTTTTTTAACTCTAAAAAAGTTTCTTTTTCGTATGAGAGACCGCAAAAAATAGTCTCTTCCGGTTAAAAAACGTATTTCCGTTTGTTTGATTTTTTTGGCTAACGAACTCGTCTGAGCGACGTAGACGACCAACGTGTATACCAAATTTGGACTTAAAATGCGGCCGTTAGAGTGCGAACACATATATGAAATGTAATGACACCCCAAAACGTGTTCTAGGGACCATGATCGGTGCTCACTTACTACTCCCGACCTTAGATCTTACCATAAGGGTCACTGCAATAGCTCATTTTTCCTGTGGAAATTCGCTAACAGTAAGCACATCAAACAATTAAGCAAGGCCTAAATTAATTACTCAAATTTTCTTTTTACCCGGAAAGTTTTAATTTGCTTAAGTAAAGTGTTTTGTTTTAGCTATGTGTATTGAAATTTAATTTTAAGTTTAAACGAGTATTTCGTTTTATTCTTAAATACAGTGATTCAATAAAATTTCGCTATAGTGCTTATGTATTGTGCAAAAGTTCATACCATGACTGTTTTAAGGAACGAGTCCCTAAATTCAAAACGGTGAAGTTGGCAACCAATTTCAATGTTAAAATAACCTAACCATACCATCACTTTTAAGCATATTTTTGTGTTATTTTCGTCAAAAAACGAAAGCTGTATTTTTTCTTTTTTTTTCCTTAAAGTAAAATAGATTGTGGGTGTTTGTTGCTAAGGTTTTTTGCAATATCTCTTTTTGCAACTGAGTAAAAAAATTAATAAAGTTTACTATTTATATCATATGTTTAAGAAAACAATAAAACGACTTTTGAAAATGTATTCGGCAACCAACATCCGCATATGATAGTACACTTCAAAATGAAACCAAATTTTTAAATTTATTCCACGAATTAACTGAAAAAAATGACTTATCCTGTAGCATTGCTCTTATGGGAATCATATTCAATATGGCGGACAGGGTATCCATCCCCTTAACACCGTTTAACACAAGTTATTGAAACAAAGTAAGAAAATTTGTGTTTCAATACATTTTTTAATTAATACAAACACTTTAATTGTGTAATAAACAATTGTGTACTCTTAATATATATAAAGACTTCTTAATTTTATTTGAACAAAGTTCCTAACGCCCTCTGCAAAAGTAAATTTAAATGGCGAACAGATTTTCTATATTCTTTAAACTCGACAAAAGTAACAAAACATTTTCTCCCTGGTGTTCTAAATTCAAATAAAAGTACTAACACGTAATTTTTCTGTAATGTCTCAAAGTCATCAAATACATTTCTGGAAGAAAACAAATAGTTCAAACAAAATTTGTGGCTTTCTAAAGTTCTCTATCTAGTTTTTATTTATTTAACTGAGAAGACTGTTAGGAATTTTAGCCATCAAATCATCATAATTATAATCAGTTTACTTCTGTACTAGAACAAAATAATCATAGTTATCAAGGTAGTATAACTACTGCTTTAATAGAATACATTTTTAAGCAAGATGCCAAGCTCTAATTTGCGCCATTCTGTATCTATTTTAATAAGCTTTTCATTGGTGTACATGATGACCTACCTTTACATTTGAAATTGTTTACCCCCTATCCCCTCAAGGCCTCCAAAATCATAAAGGTTCATATATTTCAAAAAATTTGTATTGTTATGCAACATAAGGTATATACAAAGTTTTGTTAACTTATTTTCAATAACAAAAATAATAAAGGTGGTTAAAGGGACTTTATGAACACCCTGTACACACATATAGCCTACATACAGATAAAATTACATATACATATATAAGTATCTATTTTCTTCTTAAAAAAAAACATTTCAACATGCAGAATAAATAAATACTCACAACAAACAAACAAAATTGTAAGTATGTTTTATTTATGTCATTAAATTATTTTAACTATTCAACAACAAATAATTGTCTAAATTCAAATATTATAATAACTTTTTGCTCATATTAATTTAGCAAGATACACCTAACCTGTTAATAAGACACAAATTGAAAAAAATTCTTTCCCGTAAATAATGTACATAAGAATCAAACGGAAAGGACAAAGTTCTAAAAATATACCCCTGCCTGATGCCTTTTCCGGTCGTAGTGAAACTGCCCCGACATTTCGGGTACTTTTGAAACGATGAAACTGCCCCGCTCATTAAAGAGGATTAGGAAGGGTCGCCTCGCAAGACAAGAAATGCTGAAATTGACCCGAGCGCCCGGCCAGGTAGTAGCTACGGGACTGGGAAAAAAGGGAATCTAAACTCAACCAAATTTTACCAAATCCATCTTGGTGCACCCAAGTTTGACAAATAAAAAAAATGTGTATTTTTTATGATACTCCAGGGGGGGGGGGGGGGGTTTAATAGGCCTTATTATTTCATATTTTTACGCTTTTTTTTAAATTATTTTTCAAGGGTGGTGGTCTTGAAAACTCTGCTTTAAGTCCCATTCCTCAAATATCCCTATCTACGTATTCCAAATAAAATTTTTAAAATAAAATACTTTCAAAAGTTTGTCCAACCTTTTGTTCAAAAATTAAGTTTCAATCTATTTGAAATTATTATGCAAATTATATCTGCTAGGATCCATGAAATAAGTTTGAGTACAATTTTCTACCAATCCTAACGTAACACTTTCACTTAAATTTGTCGACGCGTTTCGGAGTTCCTCCATTATCGAGACCTATTTCAGTACTGCTAGGTCTCAGTACTGAAGTCTACCTGAGTACTGAAGTACCTCAGTCTAGGTATAACAGTACTGAAACATTTCTCGATAATGGAGGAACTCCGAAACGCGTTGACAAATTTAAGTGAAAGTGTTACGTTAGGATTGGCAGAAAATTGTACTCAAACTTATTTCAATCTATTTGTATGTTGTTTTTTTTTGCATACTAGATTATTTTACAGTTGAGTTGGTATATTTTTTTATTTTCTGTTATCATTTTGTTCGCTAGGATTATTCGCTTTAAATTTCTTGTGTTGACTTGGTTGTTTATCCTTTTACAGTAAAAAAAAAATCAATATACTTCTGTTTGAAGTAAAAACTTCTTATGGCTCGTCCGGCACTTTTTGCGTGGGTATTCGAATGAAATCTCGCGCACCGTACCGTACCGTACCACAATCGAATCACGATATAAAATACATGCATGCTAAAAATGAAATGGACATTATGCTTCCTTATTTTGTAAGTTGTGTTAAAATAGTTTACTTGGTAATACCTCTGCAATGGACATCGTGCTTACTCATTTTGCAAGTTGTGTTGAAATAGTTTACTTGGTAATACCTCTGAAATGAACATTGTGCTTCCTCATTCTGTAAGTTGTGTTGAAATAGTTCACTTGGTAGTGTTAAAATAAACAAACTTCAGATTAAACCAATATGACCAATGATTTATATTCATTACAGTTCTCACTTCTGTTGGCAGTCCAGCGACTGCTATTTTTATTTATTTTTTAAAATTGTTTATAAAAAAAGTTGGGTTTTCACGTACAGGTTTATTATTTAATCCATACTGTGCTTTGGAAGTCGTCATCGGTGTTTCACTTGTCTCCGCCACCAAAGTATAGTTTATTTCCGCCATGGTTATTGTTGTTGGTTAGACAGTTAATTCGGAATGAGTAGGCCCACATCGAGTAAGTGTTGATGCATTGTTGTTACTAAAATCACTGTGGTAAAACTTTCGGAACTACCACAAGTGTGCGAGAAAAATGTACACTTCTGTTTATATTATTAGTGTAGTTAGATATGAAAACCGTTCGTAGATTAGTTTGTATTTTTACTATCAAAAGATGTCAGTTGGCTTTATGTGGCCTTCTAAAGATTCCCATCTGAGTAAAGGTTGTTGAAAGAAAACATCAAAGTATTTATGCGAACCACACACGTACGAAGAATGTCGCTCACATTGAGATTTTATAATAAATAGTCACCGGTTACAACATCTGCCGCACTTAGGCTACCACTATGTGCGGAGTACTGTGTAACAGATTAGACATTGTAAGCGCATCATCTTTCAAATGTAAACTCATTTTGTGGGGGGACAACGAATACCAGTTTCATATTAAATTATTAAGGTAATTTAAATTGTAATGAAATAGCGAGATAAACTCTGAATTAACTAATTTTGTACACTATGAAAGCAGAACTGTTACGACTTATATACTGCGGATTTAAATTATAGCCAATGTTGATCATTTTGGTCAAGCTCATAGGCGCCCATATGATATTTTCTAGTTGGGGAGGCTAGACCGAGGTAGCGGCTTAACACTGCTTCACTGCTAAGGACGCACATGTGAGCTTTTGACACTGAACACTATGAAAAGCGACCGACGCACAGTGCATTGCACGCCAACAAACGTATTGGGAGTATTTTCAATACACCATGCATAGCGTGATTGAAAATCAAACGGCACATAACATTTAAACATATTTTAGTGCTAATCTTTTTAAATAAAAA
>JAGFPH010000812.1:72611-101683 GCA_018207615.1 Philaenus spumarius
GTAAGTTAATAGATAATACATGGACAGTAAGTTAACAGGTAATAAATGGACAGTAAGTTAACATACTGATAATACGTGGACAGTAAGTTAACATATAATACATGGACAGTAAGTACACAGTTGTATCGTAATTTTACTTATCAGTTTAAATTATATAGGCTATTATGTGTATCATTAGGATAATACATACAACAAATACCCGTCATAAATATTATGTAGTAATTCATACAATCCAAAAATATAATCACGTTTTTAATGTATTCTTGAATCTACAGATATTCTTGGCATTTTTTACATCTATAAATATCATATCTCGTAATAGTGAACATCTTGTACACTATGAATTTGAAAATATAAAACTAAATAATGCTAGGCATGCATAAAAGCTACTACTCGAACAATGTTAAAAACAACTAACAATGTTATCATTTTCTTTCTCGTTGTGTTTAGTAGAAACCATTACACGTGCCCGTCCAACCAAATTTGGCAATTCAGGAAACGGGTTAAAAGCTTCCTAACTTCCGAAAAACTTTAACAAGCACTAAATACAATCACCGAGTGTGTGGGGATGACGCTCACCATCTGTCCGGATTTCATGGGTTTTTGACGAGCTTCGAAGAATTTATGTCGACTTGACTAAACACATTCGACACACTCTTGCAGTGTTGCGTTGCTAAGGTGACGACAGAAAAACAAATTATTAGCCTTTCTTTAAATACGACTTCAAACACATTAGACTCCAAGCTTTTGTTTTACTTCCGGTATAGTGTAGGATACCTTTCAACACAACTGATGTTTTAAGAAACATTTTGTCAAGCACAGAATATAGGTGAAATTAATTAAATCAACTCCTATAAAAGAGAGTGTACTCGCGTACGTACGTACGTGAGTAACATATAATATAACAGCTGATTTCACCCATCATCTGTAAACCCAGTGTAGATTATAGTTTGGTGTTATGTTTACAACTTCAATCGTTATAATTTCTTGTGAAGTTGATTTTTTTTAAATGTGAATTATATAACTAATGAATACTCTAATATACGTTATAATATTTGCATTTAGGTTATAAACTTTGTATAAATACAACCTTTGATCATTAATGTATTTTTTTATACAAATTTAAAGAAGAAATAGGCCTACCTATTCGTTTAACAGCTGATTTCATCCATCATCTGTAATACTTAAACAAACCCAGTGTAGACTATAGTTTGGGGTTATGATTAGGATCATATCATATGAAATCGGGATCCCGCATCTCTAAAATCCCGGCGTCACTTCTAAAAAAACACCCTTTCTTGGGGTTTTCCACAACAACATTTATGAAACCTCCAAATAATGCTATGGAATGCACAAATTATTATTAACATTTAGAAATTTAGTAGCCCCACAGAAACTGACGATGAAATGCACCACAAGAGTTCGCCGTAGGGGGTGAGACTACCTCTAATGTGACGAAAAATTAGGAAATTACGGAAAATTATTGCAGTATTACTTTTAATGTGTTCACATGTGACATAAAGGATACCGGGCATGTAGAGCCTGTCTAGAGATCCGCCTACCTGGGGTCTTGCCTCTTATCTAGGAAACTTTATTCCACGTTCTTCAGCCTGGATATTCAATTTTAATCTATTGGTGTGCGATAAGAAATTTTCATGTTTTTCTGATCCTTTTGCATCAAAACGCGTATTAAAAAGTGAGGAAAAAGTTTCATGACTTTTCATTTTTGCGTACATTTTAATCATCTATTTAAAAAAAGTTTGGTATATTTCTCAAAGCTAAAAACGTATAGGGCCTACAAGAAATGTATTGCAAACTACAAAAAGTATGCATTCACTCATTTCCTCAGTTTTTCCTGCATTTGATTACAATTTAGGGGTGGTTCTCACCCCCGATAGTGTTGAAACTATGCGAATCAATTTTGAAATCTCCCCCATTTGGACACCCATAAAAAAGTGAAAAGACATTTTTTCAGGGACTTTTCTATTTCTTATACATTTAGGGGTGGTTTTACCCGCTGAGGGGGTGAAAAAATGTTCTACTACTGCTCTCCAAGGATGTTCATCAGAAATAACGAAAAAGATAATAGATTTCATTTTAACTGTTTTAAATTTGGGGGTAATTTGCCCCCTCCCCCCAGGGGTTGCCAACTATTTCAGATTATCTCACGACCCCTTTAATTTCACCTCCCATCAAAAAGTAGAGGAAACATTTTGTTTTCCGTCATTTAATAATTTTTCGTCACATTAGGGTTGGTTTCACCACCTACGGCGAACCCTTGTGGTGCATTCCTTGTTCGGTTTATATGGGGCTACTAAATTTCTAAATGGTAATCATAATTTGTGCATTCCATAGTATTATTTGCAGGTGTCATAAACGTTCTTGTGAAACCTCCATAAAAAGGGCGGTATTTTGCATTTTTAGGGATGACTCCGGGAGTTTAGAGATAAGGGACCCCGATTTTCGGAATCAGCGA
Organism: Philaenus spumarius; assembly: GCA_018207615.1. Taxonomy (NCBI): domain Eukaryota; kingdom Metazoa; phylum Arthropoda; class Insecta; order Hemiptera; family Aphrophoridae; genus Philaenus; species Philaenus spumarius. The sequence goes on from JAGFPH010000812.1 coordinate 75,088, forward strand.
CTCGAAAAACATAAGGTACAAGTGGTCTGGTCCTGGAGGCAGTTCCTCGAAACTGCCTTCCGTTGTAAGTTATTTGTAAACGAATATTTTAATAATTTGATGATTGATAATAAGTATATATTGTCTTTTTATGGACAGACCATACAGTAACACTTATACAGAGCGATTTAATCAAATATTTCGGCCACATACAAACTGCCCCACTTTTTTTGGGTCATTTCTAATATACAAACTGCCTTACAAGGTAAAGGTATAAAAACAAGGTACAGGCCGGGGTGTCGGCGACATACAAACTGCCCTACTTTTCTACCTGACACAGGTACGGGATATTTCCCTCCGAATTCCCTCATACCAATAAATAGTTTATATTAGATAATAACTAGTAGACCCACTTCGTTTGCATACATTGTTTAGACATACAAAATAATTCAGATAATTTATGAACCAAGTTGAAACAGCCAGTATATTCGTGTATTTATTTATCTGTTATTCTTATCTAATAGGAAACGTTGCGTGCTTACACGCACTTATCTTATAGTAACCGTTGCGTGCTTACGCGCCCTTATCTAATAGTACCCGTTGCGTGCTTACACACACTTATCTAATAGTAACCGTTGCGTGTATTCGTGTATTTATTTATCTGTTATTCTTATCTAATATTTAACCTTACCCAACCTTACCTAACCTAACCTAACCTAACCTATTATATAAGCACGCAACGGTTCCTATTAGATAAGAATAACAGATAAATAAATACACGAATATACTGGCTATTTCAACTTGGTTCATAAATTATCTGTTTTTTTTTTTGTATGTCTAAACAATGTATGCAAACGAAGTGGGTCTACTAGTTATTATCTAATTTAAACTATTTATTTATTGGTATGAGGGAATTCGGAGGGAAATATCCCGTACCTGTGTCAGGTAGAAAGTATGGCAGTTTGTATGTCGCCGACACCCCGGCCAGTACCTTGTTTTTATACCTGGACCTTGTAGGGCAGTTTGTATATTAGAAATAACCCAAAAAAAGTGGGGCAGTTTGTACGTAGCCAATATTTCAATATTTCAAATGATGACTATATAAAATCGGAATCGTTCTGCACACCAAACACTTTCTTTTCCCCAGCCACATATTTTGTCAACTTACGAGCAGTGTACTCTAATATAACCCAACTTTTGCTTTACAATTTCGTTTTAAGGTAGGTGTGTTTGAAGGTAGGTGTAGGATTAATCATAACCTCACAGTTAAGATGGTAAATTATATCAAATATTTAAATCAAATAGTAATCTCGTTGTAACAGGAGTTATGATAAGGTTGAAAAGAAACCACTATGACTTAACCCTTTTCCCAAACATAACCTATAAATAGAGGTGCAGATAATTTCACCTATTAAATCTGACACTAATGGAAATAACAATGAAAAAAAATGCTTTTAATAAAGTTTAAAGGTGTTACAGTAAACTACTAATCATGCATTTTAACTTTACAGATATTTTAAATGTACTAATATAATTTTTAATATACCGGTTGTCCATAAAGTCCCATCCCCTTAACTTTGTAACAAGTAGAAATAAATAAATGATCCTCTGGGTAACTTGATATTATGACAAAGGTATATGAATTTTGGTGTAACAGATCACTTCTCCCCTTACCCCAAAATGCGGGGTTGAGAGGGTAATTATTCAAAAATCTTAAATACAATCCCCCCACAAATTAGAGGTATCTACCTTAACCATATCGAAAAGGTGGCCAGTCAAATTTTAAATACTATGTTAACCGCAATTTTAATCACGTTGCAAACACTATGTTCCAGTGGAAAGGAATCTTTTTCATTCAATAGTTAAAGAGACAACGTTACTCGTTCAGTCAGTAACTATATTTTTATAATACTTTCAACATACTGTAATCCCAGAAACAATAATACTCTCGTCTCAACTCTGGATAAGTTCAAGTACGCCTACTGAAAATAAATCTCATCATCAGTGACTCACCAATGTTGACATTTTCTTTTATCGTGATATTGTCACTACAGTTTTTGATAAAATTGTGACAGTTTTATAACATTGTCGTATATTGTGACTGTTATTTAAATTTACCGATTTTCCTTAAATATGTTGAAGTTAAATTTTTGATTACTGTAAAAAAATTGGTGTAATAAGTGTATGATATTGAATTGTTTGCTAAATAAATATATAATTGTGTAAAATATCATGATTAGCGAAATTTCAGTAAATTTGCCTTTTAGTACAACGTCGCCATCTTCACTGATGCACGAGCTACAATAGTCAAACTATAACTCAAGTTATAGTTATAGTTATAGTTATAGTTATAGTTATAGTTTGGCTATAATTGTAGCTCCTGCATCACTGAAGATGGCGACTTTGCCGTTAAAACTCGTTTGAGTTATTAAACGTATTAGTTGTGAGATTTTGAGTTAAAGGTTTATTCTGTCACGTAATTCTTCTCACAAGTCAAGCTCAATATTTATTTATAACATGGTTGTCATTTTATATCAAGCTGTTTAAACCTAAGTCGCAAAGGTCCAACATAGGCCTTATTTAAATTATTGGTCGATTACGGGCAGGTAGAAGATGATCAGTTTACTTTATCACTTTCTAAACTGTCATTTAGTCCATTACTGCTTTTCTTAACGGATGATTTCATGCTTTTAAATTAAAATTTGGTTTAGTAGTAGTTTTAAGTCTTGCGGCTTCTTTTAGGCTTTATTATAACATTCATTATCCTCTAAATTTAATAATTTCATTTAGACATTTATTTCATAAATAACATTTTACAAAAAAAAAAAATACAAATTATAGTTTGTGGATAGTGCCCACATAGACACGAGGCCTGTGCGTGGCCACGAGTCGTGCACAACATAACTTTAAAGTAATAATTATTTATTTAAAAAGAGAGAAGAAAAAAAGAAGAAAAACACAGTTTTAAAATGTACGAGAAATTATAAATAGGTCATCACCAGAATAACGTCACTCCTGTGCCCACACCAAAAATACCCTTACAAATATTCAAAGGTAGAACGCGAGATAAAAATTAAAAGATAAAAGAGCGACATATAGGCCTAGTCTAAACATAACTTTATACATATTCCGAAAAAATGGCGGACTCACAATAATCCCTCCCTACCTCTCCTAACCATAAAGAAACTTGCTTTTTATAGGCCTTAACGTCATAATTTTGAAAAAGTCTCAGGTTTTTTGGAATATTACGGAAAATCATCTGTGAAACGTAATATGAGTTAGTCGGGGATACAGATCTATAAAGTCTATCTGTTCTTACACCCACTGCTTGAGAATAAAATGAGTAAAATGAGAATGACTTGAAATAGAAAAAATGTTAATTTGTATGCAAAAAAGTTAAAAGAGTTTTTACTAAAGTTGACTGATATTAAAAACGTTTAAACAGACATACAGATCGTCAGATGGGTGTCTTTTTGGTTTAGGCAGCGCCATCTTCATAACAGATCTCTGGATGACACCTAAATAGCCAGTATGGATTTGCAGGCGCATCCCCAAACTATTACCCCCCCCCCCCCCCCCAAGCAAAGATTGGCAATAAGCAAAGTACAACTGTCTTATTTCCCGAAAGTATAATATTTCATTTAAATTCCTAAAAACATAGATTAACTTTCTAATTTTACGACTAAAGTAGTCAACATATGAAGACCAATTTAAGCGTTTATCAAACAAGACACCCTAGTATTTGTAGGAGTCAACTACATCAATGTTACTACAGTCGCAGAGCTTACTTAGGTAATTCCCACACGAATGTAATTTAATATGTTTTTAAGGACAATCACTAATGGACCTGAGGGCTATAGGAAGGAACTTTGTTTTAGATATATGTTAAGGGTTAAAAAATTGTGATAGAACCATTTTTTCACGACCGACAAATCCTTTACAACCTTCCCTTGTACTTCTTCCCAACTATTACCCTCGAATAAAATGGCCGTATCGTCCGCAAATAGATAAAAGTTCCCATCAATATTGATTTTAGACAAATCTATATATATAAAAGCGAAATACCACTCACTCACTCACTCACTCATCACGATTTCTCAAAAACTACCGAACGGATTGGAATGAAATTTGGTGTGTAGCTTCCTCTAGGACCATAAGTGTTCAATAAAAAAGGGTTTTTAAAAAATGGAAATTTTAGGGGGGTTTGGGGGGTAAAAATTACTAAATCACGATTTCTCCAAAATTACCGAACATATATATACATATAGATCTTAAATAATAAAAGCACTATTGTCATAATAATAAAAGATCTGAAATTATGATTTTAGTAACTTTGATCCCCACAACCTCTCCTAAAATTTCGAAATTTTCCATACCCTTTCTTAGCAAGCACCTATGGCCCAAGAGGAAACTACATACCAAATTTCATTTCAATCCGGTCGGTAGTTTTGAAGAAATCGTGATTTAATAACTTTGATCCCCCAAACCCCCCCTAAAATTTACATTTTTTTCAAACCCTTTCTTAGTGAGCACCTATGGCCCTAGAGGAAGCTACATACCAAATTTCATTTCAATCCGTTAGGTAGTTTTTGAGAAATCGTGATGAGTGAGTGGTATTTCGCTTTTATATATATAGATAAGCCAAATACCACTCACTGACTGAACACTTAAAAAGAATACAATTACGTTAAAAAGACTGAAAATACCAACCACCACGGGCAACGCCGTACGAGTCAGCTAGTTATTTATATAAATAAAAAACAGAATAGGTCCTAACGACCCCTGGATGACGCCATATTCTACAGGCTGAGGTTAACTATTACTCCACACACTGACGCCATTAATATCATATCACACTGAATAATTTAATATCATCAAACCTCTTATAATAGTGTGTATGATTACTCCTTCAACTTAAAGATATTATAAATTATTATGAGTAAAGGAAGGAAGAATTGCGATATAATACGACCCTAGTGCGCTGTTTATTCATTTTTACAAATGGTTTTTTTAACATTTTCCGCGTAACCTTTGACCATAAACGTCCATGTATTGATCGAATCTTGGTCCACAGCCTTCTACATCCTGTTTGCCTTGTCTTCCCAGCTTCTTGACGGAAAGGTATTCAAATGTAACCGTTTAAACGACGTTTCCTCACGTAGTAAACATCACTTGTCAAATCCATCCAGCCTATGTAAATGCTGTGTCTCTTCTTGTTCTCTGATGTTGTGATGCGTGCATACATTGCTATAAAGAGATACTGTCGCCTCAACACTGCTGGAGGTTGTCAACATGTGAGCTGAGCATAGTAACTTATCAGTACAGCACATCCAAGAGTGGTTACTTAGCCTTGTGAATATTTATAATGTTACTCAATCAACTGTTACATCCTATATTAGTAAACTTGTAATGTTTGCATACAGAGTGACACAAAAGTCCGGCCACCCCTTAATAATTTAAAAATTGTTGTACATATATCACCTTCGTACTTTCAGGAACCTATTCAATTTATAAAAAAAACTACTTTTTATGATTTAAAAAAAATGTATCCGCCATCTTGGATCCGCCATCTTTAATGTAACTTTGTTTTTTTTTACAAACCATGGGAAGATGGTCGTGTGATACATCATTTCGATGATTATATACATTGATTACAACAAACCATTATAAAAATAACAGCTGATTTTAAACATTGATTACTACACATCATTATAAAAATAACTCATTTTGAGAAATAGTAATAATTTAGAATAATTGAATTTGTACTACATCGAAATTGCATTTCAATACTTGTCAAATACCTTAATTTTAGATTATCAGCCGAATTTTGAAGAAAATAAGAGCTATTACACTCGACCCAACTTGTTTTATTTTATAAGGATAATTGCGTTTAAAAATTTTACAAAAATCCGATTTTAATTTATTTCTAGCTAACTATAAGAGATAGAAAACAATATTAAATACAAAATTATTTCATTTTAAACAGACCTTTAAAACGAAATGTCACCTATATCGCCGTTTAAAACTTTGGAGTTACAGCCATTTTTATTTTTCCAAAAATTTATTTCGAGTGGTTCAAACAAATACTCCCAAATATCGTTGTGCGGCATTCATTTGAAAGCTTATTTAATTCTGAATCTAAAAAGAATAATCTATATCTATACTACGATATTATAATAATCTAATGGTGTCTGTCTGTGTGTGTGTTACTCAATCACGTAAAAACTACTGAATGGATTTGAATGAAATTCGGCGCACATGTAGATCATAACCTGGAATGAGACATAAGCTAGAATTCATTTAGATTTAAGGGTTGAAACAACCCCTAAAACAATAAATATTTATTACTATGCGGTGAAACTTTGGACCGTGTGCGACGCCACGGGTACCTGGTAGTAATTATTTTTTTTTTTTTAAATAGTACAGCAAAATGTGGTAAAATCGGAAAAAAAGATATATTCAATTTCATCGTTGGTTTTCTCTTGAAATTCTACATCGAAATTATGCATCACATGATAAGTATCAAGTTTCAAATTTTTATATATGTTATAAGCGTACGTTGAATGGTTCTCTTAAACCAGTTTCTAGACAAATAAACTATACCAGGAACTGGCACATACTTTCTCACAAACATATTTAAATTATTAAACAGATTCACTGTGACTTCATAACTGTAGGAGGGTAGGAGATGTGATTCATGTAGGAGATTAACTAATAAATATTATTATTATTAGATAGAGAGAAAACTATTCTGTCGATTTCGAACAAATTTTGCACAAAACACGTAAATTAGGAATGTATAGATGCAGGAAAAAAGGTTTAAAAAAAATTGAAAAAACCCCCTTTATGGTCAAAAACCCCAAAAATCAGTTATTATTATTAGCTAAACGAGAATTTTTAGAAAGATTCTGTTTTTTGCATATGGTAGGGTACATTAAAGGCTACAAATAAGCCAAATTTGATTATAATCGTTAGAGCCGTTTTATTATTAAAAAAATAATAACTGATTTTTTTGGGGTTTTTTTGCCAAAAAGGGGGTTGTTTTTCAAAAATTTTCAAACCCGTTTTTTGTGCATCTATAAAGGAATACTTGACATGTCTGGTGCAAATTTGTTTGAAATCGATGGAATAGTTTTCGCTCTAGCTTTGAATACATATAGACATTTTGTACAAACCACTTTTTTGGACTCAGGAGGTCCCATACGGATATTTCCACAAAAATTTCAACATAGATTTTTTGCGATCACTATACTTTCTCTTTACTATAGTATAGTGAGAAAGTAAAATTGTCCCTTATAAAACCAACATAGGCAGTTTGGAGGACTTTATATGTTTTATTTTTTAACAAACTCAAATGAAGCAAATGATACATTTTATATTTTGGGAAATTGTGTAATGTTTGAGATTCAGATTGGTACATTGCCATAAGCCCACGTCAACTGGTTCTCGGAAAACAAGGGACAGTTCCTACAAAAAGTTTTCCAATTTAAAAACCTTGGCTTACTTTTCAAAAAGTCTGTTATTTTAAAAATGCAATGATATTTTGGCGATTTCTGTAAACCTGAAAAACGACTGAAATGACACTTCAAAAAAAATTGGTTAAAAAATAACGACGTAATGGGACGATAAAGAAATACATTAGCGAATTAATAAGATATCATTAACCTAAGTAATACTAGATTAAATAATACAAAATCTTGATAACATATTTATTATTTTCAATGTTTATTCCAATTTATACATTAAATTTGAAGTTAACTTAAGCAATAGAGAAATATTTTTGCGAAAAGGTCTTGTACATATACTAATATTAATAAGAGGTAAAATTTGTTTGTTTGTAGGGGGTAATCACTGAAACTACTGAACCGATTGAAAAAATGATTGTACTAATGAAAAGCTACGCTATTCCTGAGTAACACAGGCTAGAATTCATGTTGATTTAAGGGTTGAAACAACCAATAAAACAATAAATATTAATTGTTATACTTTCCTTGAAGGTAGAGAGCTATAATTATGTACATTTATTTCTTACAAAGTACACAGAAAAAGTAAACCAGATTTGCATTTTGTCGCGAATTGCTAAGGGTTGTAGCAACACCTAAATCAATAAAAATTAATTGTTATATTTTTCTTAAAGATAGAAATCTGAATTTTTGTACATTTATTTCTTATAAGATAAAACGCCAACTCCGTTGGAACCTTTTATATACATAATCATGTTATGTTTTATTTATAATAAAGGTGTAGGATTAATATATTAACCCCAAAGTTAAGATGGTGAATAATGTTAAATGTGCAAATAAAATTATTTCGTATACTTTATAACAGCAGTTATAATAAAGGTTAAAGGAAGAAGCAAGGCTCAGGTCTACACTTTAATAAAAACCTAACCTAAAAATTAGAAATACAAATAGTTGCTTCAAAATGTGAAAAATGGAAATATTGGAGCAACAGCAAATATTGGTTGCTATGGTAATTCATCAGTCTAGGCATAACCTAGATTTTTTCCGACTAAATTTACAAATATTAAAATAAAAAATATTTTTATAAAATGAATAATTATAGCCTATGTTACTCAGGTATAGTGAAGCTTTTTATAAGTAAAAGTAGTTTTCAATCGGTTCAGTAGTTCCAGAAATTACCCCCTTCACACAAACAAACAAAAAACAAGTTTTACCTCTTTATAATATTAGTATAGACAAGATACGCAGAAAAAGTAAACCAGATTTTAATTTTATCAAGTGCTGCTAAAGGGTGAAAATGTGATAAGAACCCCTAAAACAGTACAAGTTATTTAATATTATATTTTAATTAAAGCTAGAGAGCTGAATTTGTGTACATTTATTTCTTACAAGATACATAGAAAGATAAATAACTATAAGGTGGGCGGAAGAGGGGCTGGATGCGCTTCGAAACAAGAACTTGTCGATAGATTTGGACGAAACTCACTACGCTGGATTTTTTGCCAGAAAACTCAGATCTTGTGTCAAATTTAAAACACAATTATCGCACCGAATATTCATTTCATTACTTTTTCTTTTTTGTGGGATAAGCCTGCTAGTGTTGATAAAAATTAACTATTTATCTGCTAAACTTATTTAAAAAAATACCATATTGTCCTTAACAAAAATTTCATATTTAAGATCAGGCAATCAAGAACTACCTGATACCTCAAGTGAGAATTTGTTGTTAATTTCTGATAATTAGGATATTACAATTTAATTTTGTTGTATTCTTTTTTTACCTGTACAAATACACCACTAACTAATACAAAGCGAAGCTTGGTCAAACATTTACCGGTAATGTTTGTATTACTTGTAAGGAATGATGTAGCTTCAGTTGTAATACGTTTAATTTTAGTACTATTAAAAGTTGTGTCAATACTTGTATACGAATGTTTATTAAATAAACGCGCAGCAAACAGTTAAGTGTTGGACACAAAATGTGTTCCTGTTATAACTATACCAGCTGACCCGTGCGAATATTCGCAAGCTGGAAGTACTAACGTGACTTAACACGATCACTGCTACGCAAATTTCGTATTCCTATGCTAGGAGCTGACCTTTTATTTTGTATAGCCTAAATGAATAGAAATTGCTTTATTTTTTTATTTTTGAACCTTCCTACGTAATAATCACTAATATTTTAAAGCGGAACCACATGTGCGTCCTTAGCGCATAGGCTTAAAATTGACGTGCGACGCAATGCTCTGTGCATTGAAAATACTCCCAATTCTGGTTGGTGTGCAATGCACTGTGCGTCGGCCGCTTCTCATAGTGTTCAGTGCCAAGCTCACATATGCGTCCTTAGCAGTGAACGTGTTAATGAACAGTTTCTAAAGATGTATAACCATTTACATTGATACTTATTAGAAATCGATTTGATTTAATATTTTCAAAAATACACTAGAACAACAACCGTTCGCAGTAAGCACACATCACGGAGTGTCAAAAGAAGTAATTTGATTGATTTGCATGATAAATTACACTTGCATATAGTGTGCCGTTATTTAAATAGCGCGCCACTTTTTGAACCAGAATGACTTTCTGATTAAACCAAACTGTCTAACTGCCCAATACACCGAACGCCCGCGGCACCTAGCGGATAGAGAACGTAACTCAGAAAAAGCTGATTACCAAGCCTGCATGAAACAGCGTCAAGCGCATGCGTAGATAAAGACTAGTTATGTAACCGTCTTTTAGTCAATCTCCCTTTGTTAATTAACTTTGAACTTCTAGACCTTCGTTCAGGACAGACAAAAAGAACTTGAAAACCGCATGGCGACGTGAACCTTTGCAAAATGCGAAGTTATACGAGAATTAGTTAAATTTTAAATCTAAAATAGTCTTTCAAAAGTGCAATAAATAAAAAAGACCAGTTATGTCGCGAAGGTCATTCGCGGGCGCCAAGTTTCGTTTCTTTAGTTAAACATGTGAATAAGTTTAAACTCTTTGACATAAATTATTGCCAGGTAACCATTTAAACTATTTCTTAATTATTTTTACCATCTGAGTTGCTATATTAATTTGTAATGTTGTAAATTGTAATTATAATTATATATCTGCAGTTACAGAATAATTTTGTTATTCCATAAGTAAATTTAACCTATACAGCCATTTCTTTAACCAAAGATACAGCCTATAAGCCTTCAGCAAATTTCAGTTTAAAATATAGTAGCCTTTTGTGCAATTTATAGAAGAAACATATCCTTCTGTTCAATTTTCTGTTATTAATTTTATAAAACAATATGTTACCATTCAGTTTCTTGCACAATATTACAATTCTGTTAACACATGATTTTTTTTGCACTTAACCTTTTGGTTCTGAAACTAAAATTATGTTGCATTTTGTTTCATAGTTTACAACTGGTTCAACAATGAGTCACAAAATTTAATAGACTTAACTTTTTTTGAAAATTTGTGCCTTCAGAAGAACTATGAGTGTAAAAATCCAAATTTGTGAAACTTCAGTGAATATTAATGGATAGTTATATATAATTTAAAATACTAATTACATGTTTGAAAATTAGATTTGATAAAGGCTGTATGTAAAATTTCGTTTAATTAAATAACTTGGAAGGGACCGCTAGCAAATTTTTCGAACCACAAGCCTCAAAGGATTTCATTTCCAAATTTAAAAATCTAAAAGTTTTTTTAAATTTATTAAGTGAGAGACGTCTCACCAAATTATTAAACGCCATGATTTTTATTATTTAATTTCATTTAGTATTAAGGTTGGCCAACAAAACAAGAGTTCTTAATAAATCCATGGTACTATATGTTTAATTTTGTAATGTTGTGAAAAGGTAATAAATTGTAATAAATGTTGTATTATAAATGGGGAGGGTTTTTCTAATTTTACTTTAGGGGAGGGATCTTTTAAATATAATCAAAATCAATATTGTAAATGTAAACTTTTCTTAAATTTTCTTTTAATTATAACTAAGGGCATATAAATTTGTATCTTTTACTTAAGGGCATATAGATTTTTTTTTAATATCAGCTTTACAGTTAAAGTAATAAACAAACTGTTTGTTATACGAATTGTATTTATTGTATTTCCTGTAAACAGCTAACTCAGGTGTTCAATATCAACTTTAAATAAGGTAAGGTTACAGATTTATTGCTGTACTTGGTAAATCTTCATTTCTCATAGGATTGTATGTACCATCTTCGTCTTAGCCCAGCACGCATTCTAAATTTTGTGTCATAATTTCTTTAAAGGTGGTACAATAGAATTAAAACAATCTAACAGCTGGCATGTTAGTTAAACAGATTGTTAATAGATGGCGCCTTTCATTAGAATCTCATGAACGTTCATATACAAATTTGTACATCAATTTCTTTACTGAAAACATTAAGTTATTTGTCTATTTTTCTCTTTTAAGACGAATGCGCTTGTTGGATCTTTCATAAAATAGTTCTATTCCCCTTCTGAAGTACCCTCCTTCCATCCTCGTCCTAAAATTGACGCGACATCCATGGAGGTCGCGCTTCAAGTTTGGGAACAAATAGTCACTGTTGGTCTTTGCTGTACGGTGAGTGTCTGATTTCATGAAAACCGCATTCGGTCAGAGAGGCCATTGATGTTTGTGCGATGAGAACATGCGTAAGACACCTTTACTCAAAACCCTATTGCTTTTGATTTTTTCTTTTTGCCATCACAGAACATTAGCATAATATGCATCTGTAATTGTAGTATTTTTTCTTTATAATCAATAATCAGTATTACTTTGGAATCCCAAAAAATAGTCGCCATCACTTTTCCAACTGATGTTGCAGTTTTGAACTTGATTGGAGCAGGACCGCCTTTTTTGTGCCTTGCTCTCAGGGTCGTAGCGTGCACCAAAGTCTCGTCCCCAGGTCGATACTCCGTCGATGAGATAAACCTCCTTTTTTCTTTAGACGTGTACCAAAGCTCGATATTTTCTGGCACGACTGCCACAATCGGCCTCCCACTCCGGGGATCATCTTCTAGCGATTCCCTGCCCCATTTAAAAAGCTTTGACCAATTATTCACTGTTGTCTGAGAAGGGACTTTCTCCCCATAAACTCCCACTAACCGATTGCGAATCTCGTCTCCGGTATGTTCCTCTTTTGTTCAAAAATGAATCACCGCTCGGTACTCAATTTTATACATCTTACAAAAAGATGTGTTAACTGGTGTGTAGACAAACAACGACTAACAGGAACGTTCTGAGATTGTGCCTTCTTTAATTCTAAAGTTAGACCTAAACAGAGATTACAAAGCCTTATCTCTCTCTCTCTCTCTTATTTGTCAGAACCAGTGGCGTTCCTGGGGTAAATGGCGCCCAGGGCAAGATCTGGAGTGGCGCCCCTCTCAAAGAACAAAACGGTCATTATTAACTAAAAATTACGGGTTAACAATACACAAATTAAATCAAAGATGTTCTTTTCCTAAGCATCAGTTGTTTTTACATTCAATTACATCGATTCCTTTCATTATGGATGCACTTTGTTACAATTTAGTTATTCTATTTATAAAACCAAAGTAAACTTTTCCAATAGTTGTAGAAATCTATCATTATATATTTTATTACTGTATATTCATAATAATTATGACTTGTGAAAACTTTAGAAATCAAATTATAAAATTAGATAAGACAACAGAACCTTCTCCAATTTACTCTACATTAAACTTGAACTAAACTTATTTAACTGAAGCAGAAAATAAAACTATAACATATTTTATCTCGTTATTGTTAAACATAAGGGTTCATTAAGTTTAAAAATGCACCTTCCAGGATTTGGCTGCAGCAAATTGATTAATTATATTTTCAAAATCAGTTTTTTCTGTCATTTTACTTTCAATGCTCAGTAGAGCCAGATCGTTACTCTTCGAACCAATAAAACAGACTTATCTATAAAACGTTTGTTCCTTTAAAATGCTTGCAAACGCCAAAAAGTCAATTTTTCTTAACATTGCTGGTTGTAGGGTTAGTATTTAGAATCAATTTAAGTTTTAATGTAATCGATTAGTAATCTGCATAGGCCAAATGGTAATTGTTTGTCAGACGTAAATCTACCCATATTGAGATATCAGATATGTTTTCGGTAATAGTAAACAATTACCCTAGTGACAACATAAACAAAACAACTTACCATAAGCCGCCGTCAGACTAGGCTGCTTAGCAGCCGCTACTAACTAGCCGCTAGTAAAATCGCCAGCAGGCAGCATAGTCTGACCCAGAACCAGCGGCTGGAAATACTAGCCCGCTGGCATTATCCAGCCGCTGGTTCTTTGACTATGCTGCCTGCTGTCGATTTTACCAACGGCTAGTTAATAGCGGCTGCTAAACAGCCTAGTGTGACCGCGGCTATACGAATTTACTGACATGATGTCGCAGTTGCTATGCCTAAGCAATAAAATAGTGTTTTACATACATACAGCAAAACATAGACCAACTAAAGCGCCCGAGAACATTCGAACTCACGCGATCGCTTCGGAAATTATTAAAAAATCATAAATAATTTACTCTTGTGCAAGTACTGCTATATCAGAGCTTAGAAAACAACTAGTTTTCGATATCGCGTTTTATAAAAGAAAAACATTAACTGCCCTATAACTGACAATACAAATTTTCTGTTTGCTTTTAACTTTGTCTTTCCTAAAACATGTTTTTTTAAAAGAAAACTCAAAAACTCGAAATAAAAACGGCGTCCTCTCCAGAGTAGAGTCCAGGGCACGTGCCCTGTTTGCCCCCCCCCCCCCCCCCGGTTGTTACGCCACTGATCAGAACAGAACTTTTGGACCTCCCCTCTTATATATATGAGTGTATAAGACACATAATTACAAACCTTCCGGAACATTAATTGCTGAGATGCAAGAGATTTCATGTGAACTGCGAGATGGTCAGACGAGTGTAAGATAGCGCATAAAGGTAGTACAAGATCTACTGCGCATCCATCAACCACGGACCACACAGAATTTTGTGAACTGAAAATGCGTACAAAATAGCGTGTTTTATACATTATTTTCCGAAACACCGTACCAAGCACGGGTATAAAACAATTACAAAATGTATACTCGGAGTATTGACTAACCAAGTCATTATAGCGATAAGATATTCTGCCAGACAGTCCGGTACGCATGCGTGGTAATTTTATTTCTCCAAATAAATATAAATGTTTTTACGTTCCGTACCAGTTAAATAACTGCGGTGTGTAATAAAACAATGTAGTAATGGATCTGGACCTCACAATGGGTGCGTGTGCATTGGCCGTTATGCTGTTTAAGTCAACAATAAGTCTGGCAATTTTTATATTCGCTAATTATTTCGTGTCTTGAACTCTACACTTTATCAGGCGTTTCATGGTGGCATTGGGGCCGAACGAACAAAACAAACGCCGTTATAATAACTCTCTTGGAAATCGCTTTCTCACTTGTTAAACCAAAACGAAATCGTACGAAAACACTGCATTAACTCTTCCATCTCTGTAATTTATTGTAGAGGTAATTGTATGTTTTACTAGAGCATAGGCGATAGAGGATGTACGGTACGTAATGACTTGTCGTCTGTTGTACGGATATCGGCGTGAATCCTGGCACTTGGCCTCGCCCTGGCCCGCTTCCTAATGTGACTCATCCTTCAAACGAACTAGTGGATGTTTACCTCGCCCTTAACACGTTCACTGCTACGCAAACTTCGTATTTCCTATGCTAGGAGCTGACCTTTTATTTTTTATATTTGTAGCCTAAATGAGTAGAAATTATTTTATTTTTGAACCTTTCTACATAATAATCACTAATATTTTAAACATAACATAAAATTAAGCGTCCATAACATATAGGCTTAAAATTGACGTGCAAAGCACGTAATGAATTGTGTATTTAAAATACTCCTAAGAGGGGATTGGCATACACAGCACGCAATGCCTTGTGTATTGAAAATACTAAAAATTCGGCTACTAATAATGTACACAAAACTTGTAAAGATGTCTTCTTAAGTAAGCATGAACTAAGAACAGTTGTTTCTGCATTCCAAATGATTCATTCAAATTTAGAAATGGACCTAAACCGTAGGACAGTATACAAATATATAGATAAAATAATATATTTTGTGCTATTCCAGTGTAATTGATACCACTGAATTACACTGTGTAATTGATTTCAGTGTACTGATTTTAGGTTACCATTATAATGTGTTGAAACAAGTTAATATACATAAACTACATAATAAATAAATATAAATAAATATAAATAAATATAAATAAATATATACATAATAAATATACATAACTCCCTTTAACCCCCTTCATTATTTTTGTTATTGAAAATAAGTTAACAAAACTTTGTACATATCCTGTGTGCATAAGAGGAAAATTTTTTGACATATCTGGACCTCTATGATTTTGGGGGGCTTGAGGGGAATAGGGCTGTTAAACATTTCAAATGTAAAAGTAGGTCACGTAATACACTATTTAAAAGCTTATTAAAAGAGAAACAGAATGGCGCAAACTAGAGCTTAGTACAAATAAAGCTTAATATCTTACGTCGTTTCAAAGCAATGAACAATCAAAGATCCATTATTTTGAAACGAAACAAGGTATTAAAACTCTAGTTTGCGCCATTGTGTTTCTCTTTTAACACTATTTTCAGTGGTGTCTAAATATTTTCATGATTTATCTTCATATTTGAAATTGTTAGCCCCTTCCCCCCTCCCCAAGCCCACCAAAATCATAGAGGGTCAGATAAGTTATGTCAAAAAATGTGTCCTTTTATGCAACACAAAATATATACAAAGTTTTGTTAACTTATTTTCAGTAACAAAAATAATGAGGGGGTTAAAGGGACTTCACGAACACTCTGTATATTTTATAGTTGGATAATTATAATACATGAAATTTTCAGGAAATATCTTGATTTAACGGTTGGGAATTTTTGTACTCTCTGGGAGGAGTGTCTTGTGGGAAATAAGTTTGTAAAATTTACATGTCATTCATTTCAGTTTAACACCACATTCACACCCGAACAGCTCTTCTGAACAACTGGTCGGTTCTTTCAAACAGCCGAGTGGCTCTTTCGAACACTCGAACAGCTGATCGATATCGCTTCTTTTGAACAGCTGACTGGTGTTGTTTTGTTTCAAATTAAACTATTTTGAAAATAATTTCATGGTTAAGTGTTTACTATAAGGTTAAGGCTAGACAGTTCAATTAAAACAATATCTAAGAACACTTTTTTTATTTAAACTGTTCATGAAAATGTTGGAATTTTATTTCAAACACTTAAATGTTAAAAAGGGTTTTCACTAAAAAATGGAAGCAAGCTTGGAAGCGGAGTATTGAACGCTGTTTTAGGTATTCGGAACAGTATTGAAATTCTCTGAAATTTTAAAGATATGTTGCTATGTTCTTAGAATATTGTTTTAAATCGAAAACAAAATTGTATTACTTATTTATTTCTGCCACCCAAAAAGTGTATCAGTTATCTTCTTCTTTATTATAGATTGAAACCTCTTACGGAGCTGTAGAAGATGTACGTTATGTCACCAAAGACCTTAAACTCTTCACGCTGCTCCTTGATTTTTTGTTTGTCTAATTGTTTTTTTTTTTTTTTTTGATGGGATGAAATGCATTTACGTAGACCTCTTCTCCTGAGAGGTACTGTGAGGCTCACTCCAAAATGAGAATACTCACTAAAACATCCTCCCTCGACCAAGCTCACTGGGGAGAGCGGTAGCAGCATCTAGAAAACTCCCTAATGGCTGCAAGATGCAGTCTAGTACTTCGCTGAAACAGAAGAATGTGTTGGAGGCATGCAAGTGAAGAAATTCGCTACCCGTAGACCGGAAAGCTACAAAACACCAAGACCCGTACCCAAACTTCACTGACCGAGGAATCCTGGAACTCCGACGAAGGTGTTATCTCGAGTTCAGATGAGCGAAGAATTCGTTAGCTGAAACAGATAAAAACTCTGGATGAAATCGCTGCCGGCAGACCAACGGACATCGGACCATCAGTGCCTCACCTAAACTTCAATGGCCGAAAACTCCTGTAGTTCCGATGTAGGTTTTCCGCCGGCCTCAAAGAAGTGTCCATTCGTTGGTCTTGTTGATTGTGTAACGCTCCTCGTAGACCATCCTTAATTGGATGGCCAAGGTCCGTCCTAAACTTTTCTAGCCGAAGACTCTGGCATGAAGGTGTTCTGTTGATCTTGAGTTCTGCTATGATGTGAAGTGAAATATTGTCGTCCGTGTGACTAAGTCTAGAGCCTCAATATATTGTGAATCTAGTCTCAATCGCCCTCTTCATGGCCGCCATGGCCTAGTCTACACACACACACAGACAACGATGAAACGTTCATTGATACACACCAAGACCAATTCACTCCAAGTGCACGACTCTATGATAACAACCACATTGAACATGTGGAGAATTTTCTTGAAAATTATCTTGCTTACATGCCTCTTCTCGACACGCCAACCACCTGGCATTGATAATATGAGCAATACCGCGCATGGCAATGTCCCAGCTACTGCGGTAATGGAGAGGAGCCAAATAATCACGATTCCCAAACCCAAAAAATCGGCTCTCTTTCCGGAAACCCCAGGCCAATCTCATTACTTCAAAAAATATCAAAAGTCTTTGAGAAACTTGCTTATTCCCTGCTCACCCAGCATCTCAAAGACGTAATTCATCCCGAGCAATTTGGCTTTCGAAGTGAACACTCTAACTTGTAAAAGTTCTCAACAATCTTTCCGATGGCTTCAACAAACGAAACCGATCTATTGCAGTGTTCCTGGACATATCTAATTGGCTTAGCCACCTAACACCTTTAAGTGTTTCTAAAACTTAACCTTCAGTGTTTTCCTTCTCTTTTCCGAACCAATGCCTCATTGAGTGTATTACCTTTCTTTCTTAAACAAAACCCTATACACACTTTTACTTTCGTTCATGGATAAAAATTTCAATAATTACTGAAATAGCTTTTTCAACTTTACTGATCTTCTCTTGAATATCCTTCCAAATTTACACTGTTCAACTTTTCCGTTAGACAACATTCCATTACTACTCACACAATATTTGTGCAATGTTTATTTTGTTCCGCCAGTACCGTTACTAATTTAACGGAACAGATGTTCAGTGCGTAATATTAACTTTGCTTTAGTACGCCGACAGAACTCGTCTTATCACTTCTTCCACTTTGTGAGAACATCTGGAGTGTTTCCGATCATCGAGAACGCTAAAATAAACAATCATATTTCAGTTAGATCAAACAGTAATCCATTATACTCATTAGAAGACAATTACTAAATATAGGACTAATAGACTAAATAAATGTATACTTATAAAATAAATTCATAATTGTGTTAAAACTACTTTTAAATGTTAATATAATAAACGGTTCCAGAAACTGGCACATAGTTTCTCACAAACATATTTAAACTAGCTGACCCGTACGGCGTTGCCCGTGGTGGTTGGTATTTTCAGTATTTTTAACGTAATTGTATTCTTTTTAAGTGTTCAGTCAGTGAGTGGTATTTGGCTTTTATATATATAGATCTTAAATAATAAAAGCACTATTGTCATAATAATAAAAGATCTGAAATTATGATTTTAGTAACTTTGATCCCCCCAAACCCCCCCCTAAAATTTCGAATTTTTTCAAACCCTTTCTTAGTGAGCACCTATGCCTCTAGAGGAAGCTACATACCAAATTTCATTCCAATCCGTTCGGTAGTTTTGAAGAAGTAATTTTTTAATAACTTTGATCCCCCCTAAACCCCCCTAAAATTTCGAATTTTTTCAAACCCTTTCTTAGTGAGCACCTATGGCCCTAGAGGATGTTACATACCAAATTTCATTCCAATCCGTTCGGTAGTTTTTGAGAAATCGTGATGAGTGAGTCAGTGAGTCAGTGGGTTTTGGCTTTTATATATATAGATTATTAACACGTTCACTTTTAAGGACGCACATGTGAGCTTGACACTGAACACTATGAGATGCGGCCGACGCACAGTGCATCGCACGCCAACCCCCGTATTTTGAGTATTTTCAATACAAAATAATTGCGTGCTTCGCACGCCAATCCCCGTATTGGGATTATCTTCAATACAAAATGAATTGCGTTCTTCGCACGCCAACCCCCGTATTGGGAGTATTTTCAATACACAATGCATTACGTGTTTTGTTAGAGTAAAGTATTTTTGTTGAACCTTCATAATTTTCTTGTTTTACATAAGATTAAGCTCACAAGAGAGTAAGGCCGTAACCTACTGCATCCATGTGTATTGTACGATGTAGTTTAATCAAGCAAATCTAAATATCAGTATGGATGCAATGCACAATGATGTAAAATATGTTGCTGGATCCTCTATTCTGTTGTATATTTTATAATTTAATTTGCACTTTTTAAACCTAGTATTCATTTTTACAACTAAATTTTGGGATTTCGGGGGTGGGGGGGTTTGACCCCCTAACCCCCCCTCTGGCTACGGCCTTGAAATGAATGGATAACTAAAATAGTGACATTTTAATAATTGGTGTAGTCCTTGTAGAGGCCAAAACCAAATTAATTGTTATTTATGAAAGAGGAAGTCCTCTATTTTACTGCTGTCGTCGAGCTTGCGAAGAATAAATGATTATTTCTTTGAGTGTTTACCACTAAGCAAGCAAAAAATAAAAAACGTTTTAAGAACAAAATTGACATAGAACGTCATTAAATTTTTGTTCAATGTTTTACAGAATACATGTAAGAAAACATCGTGCCATATTCAATCAAATAAATCTTGAAGTTATGTCTTACCAAACTGATTACATTTTACAGTTATCGTTTCATTAGGGTAAGAAATACTATTTTTTATTTGTTTTTAAACATAGTTCATTAATTCTGCTTTGAATTACACTTTACAAAATAAGCCCAACAAACAATACATAATCTATCATTGATAAATAAAATACAAACATAAAATTAACTTCTAACTACATTATTTTTTTTTAAAGTTATAAAATATACATACATCTTAACCAATAAATAACTATAAACGAATATGCTGCCTCAAGAACAGAAATTTCAACAACTTTACTAAAGAAAAGTAGGTGAAAGGATGTAACATAATAACATTGTTTGTCAAACTAACATCAATTATATTGGCAGAATTAATTAGGTACCCCTTAGGCAAAGCCTGATTCGGGGTTACCATCGAGAAATGAAAAACCAGAGGCTGAAGCAGAAAATATGTAGGGGAGACCAGTGCAAGATGACGACGTTAAAGTTTTTTATAGTTACAAATCTTTCTAAAAACCATACAATAACCTGACATACAAATGCATTTCTTAATTTTTTCAGTCGTTGAAATAAACTATTACAAATCAGTCATCTTGTCCCTTATACGGGGCAAGTTGACGACCACTTAAAAGGAATAGGAAATTAAACTTAATAGAAATTCATTATGGTATGGTTTAGTGTATTAAACAAATATATGATGACAAAATCCTATCAAAAGTGTAGGGTAGTTCTAAATTGCTTTAAAAAATAAATGACACTACCAATAATTATACTTAATTTTAAATCTTGGGCAGTTTAAACAATTTGATGAAAAAATAAAGTTTAGTCTTATGTAATTTAGAAGAATATTAGAACGACTTAGTTTATTCGTATATTTTTAGCAGTACTCACAAAAAACATTCCACAATCATAATTTTGAACATTCCTCGTGTAAAAGGCAAGCGTGGGCGCCCGCCATCTTACTCCGAGTTACACTGGTAATACAAATGGTTTAGGTTATGCAACGTAAAAAGCTAAATAATTAAAAAATGTAATACCATATAAATGTAGGATATTAAACTTCCTTCAAATTGATATAAACGTCATCTGCTTTAACTTACCTTTGTTTGACTAAAAGTTTATTTCCTGAGCGACAAAAATTACATCAGAAATCAACAAAAACGTGTTTCCTTCTTGGACTGTTTCACACAGTATGAAATCCGATGGCAACAACTATTTCATATCCCTGCCGTGTGAAAAGCCATCGGGCTAAGTATGGTGCTGCTACCTATGACCAATTTTTCAAAACACGACATTAGTAATTTTGCCCCGTTCGTCATGTTGTCTATGTGAGGAAAAAATGTATTAAAAACGAAAAAATATTCTGTAATTCTGTGCCTAAGGTTAATTTTGATTTATCCCGCTTTAGGTTTCACTATAATAGTTTTTTCAACATTTATCTGAGCAAGAATCTATTTTGAAATAAATTTAACAATTCTAGAGTGTTAGGTAAAAACAGTATAAGTCAAAAATTGGTCATTTTAGATTAACTCATCTATCTTATAGAGAAAAAATCATTTTTTTTTGTGGTCTAATTAGTATAAGTCAGTAATGTTTTTCAACAGGAAATAAACTGTTGGCTTTTTTAGTATAAGTATTTTTTTTTTAAT
Source organism: Philaenus spumarius (assembly GCA_018207615.1). NCBI lineage: Eukaryota > Metazoa > Arthropoda > Insecta > Hemiptera > Aphrophoridae > Philaenus > Philaenus spumarius. The sequence continues at coordinate 96,966 of JAGFPH010000812.1, forward strand.
TGTATTTTGTCAAAAGAGTATAACTGTATTTATACTATATTGACCAAACATTTAGCAAATAACAACTTTAGCCCAACAAGTATAAGTCAAGGTATACTACTAGAACCAAAGCGAACAACTCACTTATTTCATTCTAAGCGGACTTATACTATAATGACCATTACTAATTGCTAACACTGAACAAGTTAGCATAGGTCTTTACTCTTTACTAGCAGTAAGTTTCTATAGCTTTAAAACAAAAATGTATTAAATGAGTTTACAGCCTGAAGTTTCTTTTAATTAATTATTTAGGATCAAATTAGTTACCTACATTGAAATGGATAAACAGATAGAAATAAAAAAGCCGCTTTTTAGGTCACAAAGAATTATGCAAATGGTTAATCAAATTAATTCACCAAATGAAAGTAATGGAGGTAAGTGTTCAAAATAAAATAGTATTTTTAATTTAGAGCTGAATACAATCTTAAGGTAAAAATGTTGTGTCATAGTTTATTGCATTACTTAGAGTGGTGTTATTTTCATGATTTGAAATTTGCTTATTATAAGTTTACTGCAAAAATAATACTATGTAATTCGAAGTAGGCCTAAATGAAGAAGGCATTTTTATAATCAGTTCTAGTAGGCCTATATTAAATTTTAATTTGGTATTGTTGAACGGAATAATTTTCAGTGTTACTATGTTTTATTGATATTTCTTTTACTTTTGTTTCAGGTAATGCATTACTTACCGATAACGATCAGCTGAAAACCATTCTACCAGAAAATGGAAATGAAATCAATCTGAGTGATACGATGACTGATGAGGATATTCAAGAGATTTTCAATGTTAAAAAATTTCAAGTATTACAACCATTATCGCCTTTGGATTACACTAAATACGATTCAGTAATGTCCGATAAGGAAAGTTCCCGTGGCAGTGTTAATAATGATACATTTTAGGAGTTAACATCATCATTTGTAAGTAATATTGAAAATGGTTTATTACATTTTGAAAATAGCTTTGATGATACCGAAAATGATCCTGATTATGTCTATGAAAGTTATAATACTTCCAGTAAGAGCAATTCATGTTTATTTACAAAATCTAAGGCTTACATGTCAACTGTTATTGATGGGCTTGCTACTTTATCAAGAAATAACCATACTAGTAATAAGTCTTTTGATGACGATAATAATGATGAAGTTGAATTTGGCAAAGACGATATGTTTGGTGTTACAAAAGTAATAAAATGTACAAACATTCTGAAAGAAACGATGCCTATAGGGGAAAAAGATCTAACTAAAAAAAGAAAAAAAACTTCTAAAGGGGAAGGAAAATTTTGTAGAAAAAAAAGGAATTGATATAAAAATTAAACGCAACAAAGGGCAAGAGTATGTTTCCATTAATGGGAAAGTGGTAAAGACAAGATCTTTAAAAGTACCTACTAAAAATGTGTAGAATGCAATGTAAAACAAAATTAGAAGAACGAAAGGAACATAAAATTATTCAAGAAATTATATTTGATGAGTTATATTATATTGATTGGGCCTTAGGAAACAGAGATCGCAGAGTAGCATATGTAGCTGGCCTGATAGACTCAAATCAACCCAAAACTACTAGGAAAAGAGTTGACGAACCAGAAAAACAAAAAAAGATGAGATGTTATACTTTTGACTTGCAACAGTGTCTGCCTACTCCTTATCTGAATACATCTGTAGCATTTTATAAGCGCCAATTATGGACTTACAATTTAACAATGAATGAAATTAGTCAAGGATCTGTAAACTGCTATATATGTGGCATGAGGCAGAAGGAGGAAGAGGTGCCAATCAAATTGCCACCTGTATTTATAGAGAAATGATGTCACTTCCCCCTGAAGTTAAACATGTTATATTATATTCCGATACTTGCGGTGGGCAAAATCGGAACTCCCATGTAAAAAAAAACTATGTTTCTAAAAACTATGCAAGATAATGAAAATCTTGAACTTATTGATCATAAGTTTATGGTGAGTGGCCATAGTCATTTAGAATGTGATGTTGTACATGGAATAATAGAAAAGAAAAAAAGAAACTTGAAATCCCTATTTATCACCCTCACGACTGTTACCAACTTGTCCGTTCTGCTGGGAAAAAAATAAACTTCAATGTGACTGAAATGACTCATCCTGATTTTATTGACTTTGCGGATTTATTAAAACAAAGTCTACAACTTCGTAAGAAAGATACAGACGGTGAATTATTTAGTTGGCTCAAAGCTAAATGGTTCCGATACAGCAAAGACTATGGTATTGTTCATTAAACATACACTTAGTGAAACACTACACTTTAAAACCTTGAGTTTTAATCTCAGAAGACAACAGCATGTTATTCCCCAACCAAAGTGTTGTTACCAGTCTTCGTTACCAATTGCTAATGAGAAGAAAAAGGACTTAATGGGCCTCCTCCCACTTATTCCAGAAGTTTTCCGCAAATTTTATTTAGATCTGAAGAGTAGCACAACCTTGAAAGATACATTACCAGATATTGAAGAACACTGTGAAGAGTCATAATAGTTCAACAAAATAATAACACTGAACCACATTCAAAAATTACTAAAATGCCACTACGTTAATTTCACAATAACATAAAAATATTTGTCTTACCTTTCTTTAAACTACATAGCTAGACAATGTTCGATTGTTTACAGTTATTAAAAATCTATGAACATTCATAAAAATGATGTATAAAAACACATAAAGTCAGTGCAAATCATATTTTGGCAGATGATTCTTTAATTTGTATATATCTGTCCTGTTAATTTTCCTGTTACTATTTTTTCCTATAGTAAGTTTAGTAAGTAAAATATACTGTATGTTTAAAAAAAATTTATTGTTTTTTATAATCACTTGTACGTTAATAAATGTTTACTATTTAAATTTTAAATTAGTACTATTAAAAGTTTTGTAATTCGTTTTATTAAAGTAAGCTGATACTGTAAGTATTTCTGCAATCATTTTGTGTACCGAACAGAAACTAATGTTACGTAAAAAAGTTTTTTTTAAATTTTCAATTATATTGGGTGTTTTTATTTTTAGTATCACTAATGGTAGTTTAACATAAAAATTGGTTTTAAGTTTAAATTTTTGTTATGTTTGAATTGGTAACTAATTATTTTCTCGAAAATGAAGTATTATATGCTTGGTGCGAATAGTATAAGTAAAGATGATTTGTTGATCAAGATAGTACAAGTCATGGAATTTTTAAATAAATTATAATTACATAATTTTGTTAATAATATCACAAAATAGTCTACAAATGTAGAAAACTAATGAATTTAGTTAAAAATTTAACACATAATTGAAATTTTAGTTTAAAAAAACGATTCCTGAAAAATTGTGTTTTTTGACTTATACTGTTTTTACCTAACACTCTAGAATTTATATAAACACTACAACTAAGTGATAAATTATCTAGTAGCTCTTAAAGTGTGATATAATATTTTTTGTAAATAACGTGTTCCAAAAATGTTGTATTCTATTCTAATTAATTGTAAAGTCAAGTACTACAGAAATAATACAAGGAACGAAACCATGGATTTAAATCTTTAATTAGGCCTATACTACACCCCAATATATTATATTATACAATTGTTGTTGTATGTCACTCTCTTTTTCTTACTACAATTTTAAATGTGTATCTCGGCAATTGTTTCTGTTCTGAGAAAATATTTACACCGAGCCTTTAGATGCCGAAAAATTTTACGTCATGAGATGTATTTTGCTTTTATTATTTTCTAAAATTATTTTCCTTTAATTTATTAATTTGAATTATCTTCAACATTATCTATCTTCCGAATTGATGCACTATTATAATAGGCCTACACAGCGTTTAGAAATAAAAATTGTTTCAGGGTTACGTTTTTGGAAGGAAAGAGCGAAAATTGGCTAATTTCAGTTTCAAAATTTCTTTGAGTGACATGCTTTTTCTTTGTTATAAACACTCCTTTAAGGACCAGCAAATGGTAAAACCAAAGCACGGGTTGAAACGTCGTTTTTATAATACCAGCTATTACATACAAAAATATAATTTTAAACTATTATAGATTTTGCAAAGAATTTAAATGCTTAAATATGTAGGCTATAACTGTGATATACCATACTAATGATGTTAGAATAAACACCTAACGAAATTAACTCCAAAAGTTTAAGCAGCAACAATCGACTATATTGAGAATAAATGTTGTTCAGCCATTTTTAATCGACTTGAAATACTCGCTTTCCATGTTTCAAAGTCCAAGTCGAATTAAAATAAGCCCAGTTTGGACACAATGTAATGCGCGTCAACACCTCTCACTGCGCGCTCGAGCACATTCATCCATCACGCTCGAGACAGTGTCTATGTTTACAAATGCGCATTTTTTACCGCAAGGATTCCTTTATTCAGAATGCTCCGTATCGGGATCGGGGAACATAGGCAGGAATTGATTTATTACACGTATTTGGAGCTGCAAGGTTCCCTCGGACTACTGGTTTTTAAACGTTTTATTAACAACGATATTTCTTCGTTGACATTTTAATCGTTTATTGTAAAGAACAACTAAGAAAGACAATTGCAAGAAATAGGGAATGAGAAACAATCGAATTCTGCATAATGTTCTACAAATAGCTCCAATTCGGAATCTAAACTGAACAAGCACCCGTTAATCTGGAATATATCACGTAGCCTAGTTAACTCTAGATGGTTCTCACAATAAGTAG